>JAQQSK010011890.1:0-12096 GCA_028658325.1 Potorous gilbertii
TTGGATGAGGAAGAGCAATGCTTACCATCAGATGCCTCCAAAATAAATCTGCAATGGTCTCATGCCATTGAAGGATTTGAAAATCAAGTAAGAGAGGTAGAGGAAAAATTAGGAAGAGAAATGAGAGCAATGCAAGAAAATCATGAAAAGAAAATCAACAGCTTGCTAAAGGAGATCCAAAAAAATGTGGAAGAAGGTAACACCTTTCAAAATAGGCAAACTCAATTGGAAAAGGGATCCAAAAAGGCTATGAGAATAATGCTTTAAAAATCATAATTAGCCAAATGGAAAAGGAGGTTCAGAAGCTCACTGAAGAAAATAATTCTTTAAAAATTAGAATGGAGTAGATGGAAGCTAATGATTTTATGAGAAAGCACAAAACAAAATTGAAAAAATGGAAGATAATGTAAAATATCTCATTGGAAGAACAAGTAACCTGGAAAATAGATATAGTAGAGATAATTTAAAAATTATGGCATTACCTGAAAGCTATGATCAAAAAAAGAGCCTAGACATCATCTTCCATGAAATTATCAAGGAAAACTGCCGTGATATTCTAGAACAAGAGGGCAAAATAAATATTGAAAGAATCCACTGATCACCTCCTGAAAAAGACCTGAAAAGAGAAACTCCTAGAATATTGTAGCCAAATTTCAGAGTTCCTAAGTCAAGGAGAAAGCATTGAAATCAGCTAAAATGAAACAACTTGAGTATTGTGGAAATACAATCAGAATAACACAGGATCTGGCAGCTTTTATATTAAGGGATCAAAGGGCTTAGAGTATGGTTTCCAGAAGTCGATGGAACAAGGATTAAAACCAAGAATCACCTACCCAGCAAAACTGATTATAATATATCAGGGGAAAAAATGGCCATTCAATGACATAGAGGACTTTCAAGCAGTGATGAAAAGACCAGAATCAAGAATCAAGAGAAGTATGAAAAGGTAAACAGGAAAGAAAAATCATAAAGGACTTTCTAAAGTTGAAGCATTTACATTCCAACATAGAAAGATAACATTTGTAATTTTTGAGACTTTTCTCAGTATTTGGATAGTTGGAAGGATTAAACATATACACATATACACACACACGCACGCATGCACACACACACACATATAGACAGAGAGCACAGGGTGAGTTGAATAAGAAGAGATGATATTTAAAAAAATAAAATTAAGGCATGAGAGAGGAATATATTGGGAGGAAAAAGGGAGTAATGGAATGGGGCAAATTATCACTCATAAGAGAGACAAGAAAAAGCTTTTTGAATGCAGAGGAAAAGGGAGAAAGAGGGAAAAAGTGAAGCTCACTCTAATCACATTTGTCTTAAGGAGGGGAAAACGTGCTCACCAATTTGGTATGAAAATCTATCTAACACTACAGGAAAGTAGCGGAGAAGTGGACAAGTGGGGTGAGAGGGATGATAGAAGGGGCAGCAAATGGGAGAAGGGAGTAATTAGAAGGAAATACTTTTGTCATGCAACATCTTCAAAAGAGAGAATAGAATAAATGGGGGGCAGGATAGGATGGAGGGAAATATAGTTAGTCTTATACAACATGATTATGAAAGTCTTTTGCAAAACTACACATATGTAGCCTATATTGAATTGCTTGCCTTCTCAGTGTGAATGGGTGGGGAGGGAGGAAGGGAGAGAAGTTGGAATTCAAAGTATTAGAAACAAATGTTGCGAATTGTTTTTGTATGCAACTGAGAAATCTGTCTTGCTTTACAAGAAAAGAGAGAAGATGGGGTAAGGGAAGAGAGGGTTGTGATAGAAGGAAGGGCATATTGAGGGAAGGGGTAATCAGAATGCATGGCATTATGGGGTGGGAGAAGGGGAGAGATGGGGAGAAAATTTGGAACTCAAAATTTTGTGGAAATGAATATTGAGAACTAAAAATAAACAAAAGAATGAATGAATGAATGAATGAATGAATGAACAAATCAATGAATAAATAAATAAATAAATAAAAAGAGAAGTCTCAGCAAACTGCTAGGCTAGAACCTACTGTCAAATGGGTCTACACCAGATTACTAACCTATTTCAGATCCCCAAACATGTGTATGCCTATGCAATCAGTGGGGGAGGTTACTATTTGCGATTGCCTCAGTACAAGTTAACAAGTTAGCCAATGTGAAAGATATTTAAATAATATCCCCCAAGTGTCTTTAATGAGGACAAGAAACAAGCCTTTTCTTTTTCTTGTATTTCTCATAGCCCCAGGACAATACTAAATACATAGTACATATCTAATACAGACTTATTTAATTAAATTGAATTAACCTAGCTAAATATAGCTGGAACAATGGAACAATGGTTCCAGTGAAGGTGGGCGGGAAAATAGGATTTAATTCCCTTTAAAACGACTTAGGCTAACAGTTCTTCCTCCAGGCAGCTCAGATCACCAATGGGGGATTTTTCAGGTGACTTTAGCTTACTGACCAACTCTCCAAAATCAGAAGTCAGTTAAACAATGACAGGGCAAAAAGTGTAAGTAAACACAACTAAGTAATTGTGGGAAAAGAAAAGGGGAGAGAAAACCATTCATTACAAATTGTAAAACTCTCATATAATTGAGTAATCACTCCATATATTTGTAATTCTTTGGAACCAGGAAAATAATTAAAATATTATATCAACATGAAACTAGAGAACAAGGCCAGGGCAGCATATTTGTTGGTTATTGTTTTTTTCAAAAAGGCTGTTGTGAAACAAGAAGGCAGGTAGAAAAGAGACACTCAAGAGATAAAATTAAAAACTAAAAACCTTGACTCAAATATTATAGGTCCTGATATGTACATATACATGCAGATAGATAGATAGGCATTTGGGCATTTGGATCTCAAAGCCAAAGAAGGAAGAGCAAAAGCCATGTAGATCATAAGTCTAGAATTGGAAGATAGTTTAGAGGTCACCTATTACAACCCTTTCATTTTACAAATGAAAAAAGTAATAAGCTTAAGTAAGTAGGAAATTTAAATGACTTGCCCAAGGTAGTACTCAGCTAAAGCAACACTGATTTAAAATACAAACTCATTTGCAAAATATTACAGGAAAAGAAGAGAAAAACCAGAAATACTATGAACTTACAAAACAAGGAAAGACATTTGACAAGAATACAAGCTTCTAGATAACATGTTCTGAGATCTCACTATTTATATTAACCCAAGAAGATGGAACTGGTAGAAAAACAGATAAAAACAGAATAGATTTCCCCACATTTTTATAGTAAGCTATTCTTATCAAAGTGATAAGAGAAAGAGATATGATTTTCATTCTTACATCCTGTAGAGCTACAAACTGGAATGGCATAGAAAACCTTGCCCCCTGTATCTTAAATGCCTATTATTTCTATTGAAATAAATCTTGGTTTTTTTTTCTTTGATTCTCTGGTAACCTTTGGCCCAGACTCTTTATGTTAATTCCTCTAACTTTTTATGCAATTCCTCAATAGTTCTTATTGGATTCCTAACTTGGGTAGGTTGGTACTCTCCTTAAATCTTTAGTACATAAGTAATGTATGTCTCCAAACTTTGCCTTTCTTCAAACTCTTCAAAGAGGGCTACGTTATTATGTTCTTTCCAACTTAAGGGGAATGGTTAATTTAGTACTACAAGGTGTCCTCTGCCGTGCAAACACAGCTGTTTTCCACACAGGAAATGCAAGCAGCCAAGAGGGAGCTGTCCACGGCTGATGCTCATTCAATAGATCAAGGAGGGTAGATGTCAGATGATGCGGTGCAGTCAGACCCAATTCAGTGGAACAAATATTATTGAGGGTAAGAGGCACCGTGCTAAGCCTGAGGGTGATACACAAATAAATAAAAAATGGTCCTTGCCCTCAAGAATTGTGAGCCTCAGGCAATAAGGCTTCTTTTAAGTTGTTATAATGACTGGCTCGAGTAGGAAACATAGAACACTTGTGTGTAACTGATATGGGGAATTTGACCTGTCTTCATTCAGTCTGTACTACCTACCTCCAACCCTATAAGCAGCAGACACCTCCCTTAAGGCCTCCATTCTTGGTCCTATTTTTGTAATAGTGACTTCTAGATGGAGATGTTCAGTTCTTGAGGAAATTGAGAGTATTTGTATCTGAGATAGGGTGGACCTAGCCCCTTTCTGGGTGAATTATGACTTGAAAAAACTCTGACATGAACAGTATGGTAGAACTGTCTGATAAAATTAGATGGATCCCAAGTACTAGGAGCATAACAGGGCTTTATGAATTTTAATAGTTCCTGGAAAATGTCAGCAGAGGTTTGACTATAAAAACAGGTATAAAATAACACCATATGTCTATGTTAGATGAAGTAAGGAAAAGAAAGGATATAAACTTGAATTATCAGACAGAAAAAAAACTAAGGTACTATCTGAGATTTCACATAGTACTTAAGGTGCAGTGCTAAAGTGGGGGAAAACCAAAATAGTCTGCCCCCAACACTAACAAACAGGATTTAAAATGTGGTTATATTCCATTTTGTCTCTGAAGTTCAGTCTTTGCCAACGACATAGGTATGTTGCAGGGGGAGAAGAATTATGTGAAATGTGAACATTATACACATATCTATATGTGCATCTATATGACATTACACATTACTCACATTCAAACATTTTTGGCCACTGGTATCAACCTATGATTTCACTAGTATACAACTGCAGGTGTTGAAGTTCCCTCTTAAGTAACCTAGAGAACTGCCTGGGAACACAAAGGTTAAATAACTTTCTCAAGATTCCCTAGGTAGTACAATTCAGAAATGGAATCTGAACCTAGATGACTTCAAGACTGACATATATACTATAGATACATTAGTGTGTATAGTCACATAGACTATATGTACTAAAGATATATGAAAACCCCATTCTGAACAAAATTATATAGTTGTATTTATTATATCTCCTATACATACCACTATATGCTCTGCTATACTATTGTGTGTGTGGGCGTGTGTATGTGTGTGTGTTAAGGAAACTCCTGATGACAAGGTATGAAAACTCTCTCAAAAGAATATATTGGGAGAAAAAGAATGAGAGAGATAAAATGGGTGTAAATTATCTCACAAAAAAAGAGGCAATAAAAAGATTTCACAGTGGAGGGGAGAAGAAGAGGTGAGAGAGAATGAGTAAACCTTCATCTCATCAGATTTGACTTAAGGTGGGAATAACATACACACTCAATTGGGTATCTTAATCTACAGGGGATAAGAGAGGGGATGCTAGAAGAGAGGACAGATTAGGGGAAGGGGTAGTCAGAAGCAAAAACTTTTGTAAAGGGACAAAGTTGAAAATAGAGTAAGTGGGGGAGGAGGCAGGATATGATGGAGGGAAATATAGTTAATCCTTAACAACATGACTATTATGGAAGTGTTTTGCATAACTGCACATGTATAACCTATACTGAACTGCTTGCCTTCTCAATGAGGGTGGGAGGTGAGTTAAGAAGGAAGAGAATTTGGACCTCAAAGTTTTAAAAACAAATGTTAAAAATTATATAAACATGCAAATGAAAAATAAGATATATAGGCAATGGGTATAAAAATCTTTATTGCCCGAGAAGAAAGTAAGGGGGAAGAGAATAAGAAAGGGAGTGATAAAAGGGAGGGCAGACTGCGGGAAGGAGTAATCAGAATGTATATTATATGGGTGTGTGGGAGGGGAGAGATGGGGAGAAAATCTGGAACTCAAAATCTTGTGGAAATGAATGGTGAAAGCAAAAAATCAACAAAATAATTTTTTTAAAGTTAAAAAAAAGAAAAGAAAGCTCTCTCTTAGCAGATTGGCAAGTGTTCTGCAACTTATAGTTTCTAAAAAATGTAAATGACTTGTTAAGGATCATAGGTCTAGAGGTAAAGGGACATCAGCAACCACCTAACCCATATCCTTCATTTTTACAGATTAGTTTCTGGTCAGCACAGGGACACATGATCAGCATATGTCAGAGATACTGAAGCTTGCTCTCTCTCTCTCTCTCCATTATGCCACACTGTCTCTATTCTGTGATTATCTATGCGTCTTTCCTGACTCTGTCATTAATTATGTGATATTTGTCACTTTACATCTCGAGAACTCAATTTCATTTGCAAAAAGAGGAAGTTAGACCAGATCACCTCTAGGGTCCCCTTTAGCTCTAAGTCTATGATCCTACAAACCACTTCTTTATCTGAGAGGAAAAATACAGGGTCTGATCACTACAAATGAATTCTTTTTCAAAAAAGTAACAACCCAAGTCAATTTTTCCCACTGTGAATTAGAGCTTAACACCACAATACTCACAGAAATTTGATATCCCTGAGATACTAAAATAATGAAAAGAAAAATTTTAGTATAGATTCTTTATGGTATCCTTTCTTAAACTCTTTGGTTTTAAGATTCTTTTGTAAAAATCATTGAAGACCTTGAAGAACTTTAGCTTATATGAAATATGTGTGTTTGTATAACATATATACATATATATGTGTGTGTATGTGTATCCATATATATGCTATATTAAAAATTAAAATATCTTAATATTATTATAAAAATAATTTTAACCTCATGAACCTTGGGACCCTTAGAGGTTCCCAGTCCAAACTTTGAGAAATGCTGCTTTAAGAAGTATTTCTATGGGAAAACAAAATTCTCTTGAACCAGAATTAAAATGGCTGAGAAGGTATAGAGGTATGAGTAGTTATGTGTATCACTGGGATGGCACACCCACAAATTCAACCAAACTACTGAAGGAAGCACTAAAATTCATTTCTACCTTTGTACCTTACACCATTATTTTGATCCAGAAAGAGCAAAAAATGAAGACAACCATTGGGGTCATATTGAAAGTTAAATATTACATCCCATTCTTTGTTCTTTCCTTTAGCTCTGCTACTACCTTGGAAGGGTTAGACATTGTTCTAGAAATCTGCTCATTAAAAAAATATATATAAATGGCAAGGAAAATGGTATGCTTTTTTCAGAAGTAAATCCCCATCCACTCTGATTTGTATTCATCTGAGAACTTAAATTGACTTTTATTATACAGCCAGATATGAGATGACAAAGTGAATTAGTACAGATTCATAAACCTCATTGATTTAATCGATGACACACCCATTGAACACACCCATAAGTGCAGCCTATATTTACATGGCTTTTAAAGCAATTGTTTGCATCTCAGATGAACTAGTCAGTTCCAATTAATCAGTTTATATAGTGTCTACCATGTTGACATCCAGATATTTCTGATTCATGTCATAACCTGTATTTTTTTCCTATTATGTTCCTAAGGAAAGCCCCACTACCACCATTCCCTAATGGATGAAAATCAAACATGAGATTGCAGGATTATATATCTAGAGCTAAAGGGGCATCAGCAACCATCTAACCCATATCCCCTGTTATTACAGATGAAGGAACTAAAGCACATGGAGGCTAAAAGTGATTCACCTGAGGGCAATGGGTGGTAGGGATCAAAGACAGAATTGAACTCAGGAATTGAATTCTAACCCCAGAGTCAGTATCCATTCCACTAGATTATGTTGCCTTAAATACTGTTTAAGCATTTATTAACATGTCCAGGATTGTTTTAGTTGCTGAAATATGAGTTGATAATCATCCTTAAGGCCAATGCATTTGTAATGAGCAGAGTTAGTGTGCATGAAACTGTTCAAGATCTTCATCTTCCAGAGCAATATAATAGGAATTTAGAGAAAAGAGAGGGCAAGCAGGGTTGGAGTCATTAGGAAATTATTTCATGGAAGAGGAAGATATTGGAAAGATAACTAGTTTGTTCATTCAGATACTGATAAAGATCCCTGAATGATATATAAATTATGATTGGAAATATTACTAGTAGCCTAACCCTGCTAAGCCAGCTTTAGATGTTGGAATAAGGGACTTCTTGAGAATTTTTGTCTGTCTAGATCAAAATAAGGATAGACTTACCTGGTAGATGGTAGATAAATGGATAAGTTGATCTGATGGAAGCTATTGTCCCTGAAACATCAAGTATACCAGATGTTCTGATGAAAAATAAAAAAATTCAGCTATCACAACCAGGAACTTTATGCAACATGAGCTCTGGCAACTTCCAAACACAGCTCATAAGGGATCCTGTAAAGCAGTAGAAAAACAAGGCTTCTGTGAGAGCTGTCCAAATCTCAGATGATTCATCTAGAGTATATTTGCTAGGTTGGGTCCCTTGGGGAACAGGTTTGGGAAAACAAATGTAAATCAGAAGAATCCCATTACTTCATGCTGATAGAAGAACAACATTAGCACCCATCAAGGGAGCAGCCTGACTGAGTGAGCAAGAAAGAATCCATAAACTAGGCCAGACTGAGAGAATTGGAAAAGAGGACTAATTTAAGAGCCCTGCATGTCTTGCTGCTCAGATGGACCCTCGGCATTTTACCCCTACTCTCTTACTTCCTCACTCCTCAGTTCCCTATTGACTTGACCTTCACTTCATTGCTTGTCTTTGTTTCCTACGATGCTAGTTCTATCCATAAGCATGCATAGAGAACTATTATAAAATCTGATATGAGATGACAAGTTGAATTAGTCTAGATTCATAAACTTCATCGATCTAGTCAATGCCACATGCCATATTATAACAGGTATGTCACTTTTCTATGTATAACTAAGTTTCTATTAGTATTTCAGACCCTGATTTCATGTGCCTGGTGCTTAATTGTAACACAGACCCAAATTAATTCTGCTTGAGTAGCTCAGAAGGAAGGGCCAGGCCCCCTTTCTCCCTGCAAATAGCCTCCAAAAAACTGCAAATAGCACATATACAGGTTTTTAGAGATTTCCTCAAGGACCAGTCATAAAAAATTGGCCCAGCTCTAATAAGTACCCTTTAGTCCAGCTGAAACCATTTTATGAAGAACTGACGATAATTTGGCATTTTCTGGTCTTCTGATATACTTTCAAAAAGGATAAAAGCAACTTTGATTTCCCCTTGGGCCTATAAATAATTCAGTTCCATTTGTGTGCCATCGAATCTCTCTTAGCAGAAACCTTACAAAGGTCAGGACCAAGTAAATGTCTCTTTCAGTGTTTGTGCATAATGTCAAAGAGTATTTTTAGGGCAAAGTGGTATTCAATTGAAAGACTGAACAGAGCCTAGTGAGGTCATTGTGTGGCGGGGCAGAAATTCCTATGTCGGTTGTCATTGGTTCTGACAAGAGCCCCCAGAACTAGGACAGTCCTGCCTGGCAAACACACAGCTGCTCTTATGAAAAGTAGATTGTTCAAAATATAGTTTGGGTTCATTTCTGCTTTTCTGGAACCTAGAAGCAATCTGCAGCCAGTTCTCCAAATATTCTAACCATGCTGTTGCTGATTTGAATGAAACCAACCATTCAATTTAATAAACACATATTATTTAGTAATTACTCTACATGTAATACTCTACTAGACACTAAGGACAAAAATAAAATAGTCCCGGGCCTCTAGGAGCTTATATTTGACTCTATATACACGTATATCACAGAATTGCAGGATGTTAAAACTAGAAACAATTTTAGTGATAATAGTCCAACCTCATTATGCAGATGAGAAAAGTGAGACCTAGAGAGTTGAAGTGATTCAAACAGTCATTGAACTCTTTTCTACTGATTTCCAAATCAGTTCTCTCTACCATATTACATGATGTCACCCCCTAGGCTCAAAGTCTACCTCCTGCCTATCAGATCAAGCACAAACTCCTGAGACAAGTGGCCAGGGTTCTCCATAAACTTTAACCTTTCCAAATGTCTTTACTACTATTCCCCAACACAGAACTTTCATCTTAGGTAAAATGCCCTTCTCATCCTTACCTCTGTGGTTCCTGACCCCTTCCCTTTTCTACTTATTGTTCAAATCTTGATGATCCTTTAAGGCTCAGATCAAGTCATAGGATCACAGAATTACACAGGGTCATCGACCTAGAGCTTGAAGGGACCTATGAGATCATCTAGTTCAATTCCTTTATTTTTATGGATGAGGAAACCAAAGCCCAGGGAAGTGGTTACTTGTCTATGATCACACAGATTGTAAATTTCAGAGGCAGGATGTCAGGTCTTCAGAGTTCAGAGTCAGTTCTTTATTCCCTTTCCTGAAATCCATCTTCCAAAGCTTTAAGGGAAGTGGAGCTTGTAGGATCATAGATTCTGGAGCTAGAATGGATCTTTGAGGGAGCTGGGCTAGATCTATGAACTACCTATTCTGTCTTGTGTTGCTATATCATTGTTTCACATATTTAATTGAGCCACCTCCGGAATGAGATTACAAGATCCTGGAGAACAGGAACTACATTTTCTGCTTCCTCTGGATTCCCTAAAGCAACTAGCACATTTCAAATAACATGTACAGGCTAAATAAATACATGTTGACTAAATTTGAAATGCTGATAACAATGAAAGGAAAATTGAAGTTTGACTTTGCTTGGCAAACTCAGAGAATATAAAACAGTATCTTTTCATGGAGATGATTTGCCCAAACACACTCTTTTTAAATTCTGATCCCCAAACTAATGAATGGACTTCTCTGGGCTAATTTATTCTTCTTTCTGCATTACAATGCCACCTTGGAAGCAAGTACCCCTGCCACAAGATAGATTAGCAAAGAAGGCTCAGGTGCTGTGTTGTCCAAATGATTTCCTTCCTTCTCCTTGATTAATGTGAAAGAGGCTAGCCTGGGCTTTTATCTCCAATAGACAGGTCATGTTGGAAAAATGTTAATGATGGTGCTAGAGGATGCATATTTTCTCTTACCTTCATTCACTGAAGCATGAGTGATAAATCAAAACCAATGGAAGATACAGAAGAAAAAATATATATGCATTGAACTCTTCTAACTCCTCAACTTAGCTTCCAAGGGCACAAAGTCCAGTCAATGGAGAAACTTAAGATACTTGCCCTGGACTAAAGGAAAAGATCTGTATTCACTTGTCCTAAAGGTAATAATTTGCATGTTCATATCCTAAGGGAAATTACACTTTTTCAATCTGGCCATAGATTTAGAAATCATATCGGTATAGCACCTGGCAAACCTGGAATAGATACCCATCAACTACTTGATACTGCTGGAGTCAGGAAGACCAAGGCTCGGATGTAGCCTCAGATACTTGCAGTTGTATGACCTTGGGAAAGTTGCTTCATCTCTGTCTGCCTCAATTTCATCACTGAAATAATGTTTGTAAAGTGTTTTGCAAACCATAAGGTGTTATATAAATGCTTACTATTATTTTTAGGGTAGAAGTATCTTGATGCTCTATAGCATTTTTTTATGTCTAAAACCATTAGAATCAGTTGTCCTGGAGTTCTTTTACAAGAAACATACCTTCAGTTAGGAAATCCCTCTGTCTTTAAGACAAGGACTAAATTTTACTTCTCTAGAGCCCTTTTGATTAACTCTACCTGGGATAGATTGCAAGTAACTGGGAACTGAGAAGAGATTGCAATTATTCCTATGAATAGCTTGTCACTGGCTTACATGGATTTAAAACTGTTTGCAGAGACACTATAAATAGGGGTTGTAAAAAATATGAGATTTTTGTTTCTTTACAATTTTCCAAATGTTACTACCTTTCAAGGCCTAGCCCAAGTCCCATGTTCTATTGAAACTATAAGAGACCTTAGAAAACATCTCATGTGACTTCCTCCATTTTGCCAATGGGAAAATTGAAGTCCTGCATTCTTGAATATTTTTAGCAATAGCTTAGATCAGTGGTTTCCATTTTGTGGTTCCCTGGAAAATTATCTAAGGCAGAGATGTCAAACTAAACTCTGATGCATCTGGATCCCATTAGAATATAATTGGGAAATGTTTTTAAAATATAATAAAAGATAGATAATGTTAATCTGTTGTTCTCTAAGTCAATATGTAACCTGCAAGGATCCATTTCTATTTGATTTTGACCCACTGGTCTATGGGGTTGGCACTAAAAATTAGTCAATGGTGCCTTAAATGGTAAATAATTGCAAAGAATATTCTGAGTAGTTTATCAAACTACCCTGGGGTTCATGACACATTTTATGTTGTTGAAAGGGGCTTATGGAATCAAAGTAAAAAATGGGAACAACTCATTGACTTAGATAAAGACACAGATGACATGCTTTTTAAATTTCCAGA
>JAQQSK010011891.1:0-12096 GCA_028658325.1 Potorous gilbertii
ACAGGAGAAGAAACTGAGGCTGGTGACCTTGCCCAGCCCTCTCTCACTCAAATAAAAGTCAACTGTAAGTCATGTCATCATCTTGATGTCATGGTCCTCTTTGAGAATGAAGAACAAACACAACAACAATTTGTTGAATAGAGCTGGAGGAAGTCATGAAATTGAGTCCATTATGAATTTATATCATTACGGTGGTTAATTAATGAATGAAGAACCAATCTGAGCAGCACACTTAATTAGCAAAACAGGCGTCAGTCTTTGGACTGACTGGGGAGTCAAAAGACCGGTTTATTATGCCTGTTTTGCTAATAAATCCTATTGCTCAGATTTTGTTTTTCTCTGTTATTGTCAATTAACCACCACATCATCTAATCTGTACTGGTCTTTCACCTCCAAAAGATTATCCTTTTACTCCTTCTTAATCCATTCTCTATGCCTTTTGTCTTTTCTTTTCAAACCTCTCACATTTCCCCTTCTTCCTACCCTTAAATCATCCACAAACTTTTCTTTAGGACCTACTACGTGCCAGGAACTATGTTAAATACTGAGGATACAAAGAATATAAAAAACAAAACAATATCTGTTCGCAAGGAGCTCACAATCTAATGTGGGAAACACCATAAAATAACTATGTAAAGTCAAGATATATGCAGGGTAAATGGAAAATAATCACAGAGGGAGACTATGGATTGCATAAAGGGTCTTGTATGAGTAACTGCAAGGAGACCGGTGTCACTAAATCACAGAGTAAGTGGAAGTGAATAAGTTGTAAGAAGACTGAAAAGGTGGCAAAAAGTCAGTTTATGAAAGGTTTCAAAAGCTAAGCAGAGGATTTTATATTTAATGATAGAGGGGATAGGAAGCTAGTGGAATTTAATGAGCAAAAGATCAGGGGTGACATGGTCAGACCTATACTTGAGGAAGATTAATTTAATGGCCAAGTGAAAAATGGGCTAGAGTGGTGAGCTAAGAGCCTGGACTCACACTTTGCCAAAAACATGGAGGCTATTTTATGAGAGCTCCCTTTCCTTCCCTCCACATGAAATATTGTTATTATAGCCTTCTAATTAGTCTCCCTTCCTCAAGTCTCTCCCCACTCCAAGTCATCCTACACATAGCTGTCAAAGTAATTTCCTTTTAATATTTCATCTTTAATTATTATGAACTTGACACACCTCAACAAATATGAACATATCCCAATCCAGAGGACATAAAAGAGGTCTTCTTATTTAATTTCCTTTAATCTCCACAATAAACAGCTTGGAGTTTTTTTGTATTCCAAATTTACATTATAGTTCTAATGCTGCCTATATATATGTATGTATATATGCATGTGCACATATATATATATACATAACACATATAGACATATGTAAATACGTCTATATGCATGTTATATACTTGTGGATGTATGCACTTATATACCTATAAATAGACACATACGTGTATGTGTCTATGCACACATATATCCTTCACAACTTCCTCCTCTTCTGCTTACTTTTAATTATATATTGAAGATCTTTTATTCTTTTTTTTTAATATCACTATAACTATTTCCCAGCTCCTTGCCACTCCCTCTCTTCAGGTAAAAGTATTACTTGTGACAGTTAAGCATAGTCATGCAAACAAATCTGCACAATTTTTGTGTCTGAAAATATATTTATCATTCTGTGTCTCTTTCCTTTTTTTATTTGATTTATTTATTCAGAGATTATCTTTCTTGAAACTTCAAACTGACTTCATCCTACCAGTATGCTAACCCTCTAACAACTGGGAGCTAATTTTTTATCTTGTCTCATACTCCCATATAGCAATATGAGGTCCCCCTTCTGACTTCATATTATATACTCTAGCTGAGGTGAACTAATTACTCTCTTTTTCCCATACCCTCAAAGGATCATAAATCTAGAGGTGCTAGGGACCTTACTATAATCATGATAAATCATGTAATTTTTAAGTCTTATACATTGTTTTTTCTTTATAATTTTGTAGTCATTTTATAAGTTATTCTATTTCTGCCCACTTCACTTTACATCAGTTATTACAAGTCTTCCCAGGTTTCTCTGAATCCATCTCTTTTGTCATATCTAAGGAAATAATAAATTCCACTACATTTGTATACCATAAATTATTTAGCAAAGTACTAAGGGTGACAAAATTTGGAAAAGAATGAAGACCAGAAATCCTATGCTTTACCTCTCTATTTCAGAAGAACTACATCTCAGATCTTGGCTATCTAGTCCATGTGGTAGGTGATGCCAGGAGGGGTTTACAATGGATCTCTCAATGTAAAGTGGTGACAATGAGCAAGTATTGGCTTCACCAGTATTTTACTTTTCACTTTTGTTTTCCATGTTTTCTTGTTCATGAATTGTCCCTCTGCCTTCTAGATATAATCCATAAAAACTAATCTTCTTTCTCTTTTTACTGAATGTAAGTAAACATTTTACTTTCATTTTCCTTATGATAGCCATCTAACTTTGTTCTGAACATCAGTGAGAGTCAGGGAATGTTCTCCCTACATCGGTATCCCTCATGTTAACATGTTCTAGCACCCACCGGACTAAACCCTTTGGATCAGTAGAGTCTCTATCCCTTTGAAAAGATAATCTTTCCATATGCTGCTAGAAGGGAAGTGGTCACAGGTTTTCAGGTTCCAATAAAGTCTCCAATAAACTAAAATGGACCTTCCTCCATATTATTGTTTCCTCACTTCAACCACAAGAACAGTTATAAGGTCATTCTGATCCAATCCTACTTGCTAACATAAATACTATGGTTCAGGTCTGATTCAAGCCAGTATAGTGGTTTAGGCTAGAGACTCAAACAAATGAGATACTTCTAGACCATCTAAAACTTAACAAAAAAAAGTTTTAAGTAGCAAAAAAAAAGGATGTTTAGCAAGGATAAAGCTCTGGTTCAGATGAACACAACTCCTCTCATTTCCAAATGAAAACATAGACTATACGGAGCCTGTACAGACATACCTTGGAGATACTGAGATTTGGCTCTAGACCACTACAATAAAGCGAATATTGCAATAAAGGGAGTCACATGAATTTTTTGGTTTCTCAGAACGCATAAAAGTTATGTTTATGTTATGCTATAGTTTATTAAGTGTGCAATAGTATTATGTCTTAAAACGTACATACTTTAATAAAAAATATTTTATTGCTAAAAAAATGCTAACCATGACCTGAACCTTCAGTGAGTTATAATCTTTTTGCTAGTAGAGGGGCTTACCTCACTGTTGATGGCTGTTGACTGATCAGGATGGTGGTTGCTGAAAGTTGGGGTGACTGTGGCAAATAAGATGAAAATGAAGGTTGCTGCATCAATTGACTTCCTTTCCCTTTAACGCTTAGAGGCCATTATAGGGTTATTAATTAGTCTAATTTCAATATTGTTGTATCTCAAAGAATAAGGAGATCCAACTTTGGTGAAGCAGTCAGGACACACATAGCATTGTTACCATCTTCTACAGGAATGTTTCATGGCTCCCCAAACAATTACAATAGTAACATCAAATATCACTGATCACAGACCACCATCACAGATATAATTACAATGAAACTATGAAATGTTGAGGGAATTATCAAAATGAGGTACAGAGACACAACGTGAGCATGGGCTGTTAGAATAGTGGCTCTGACAGACTTGCTCAATGCAGGATTGCCACAGACCTTAGATTTGTGAAAAGTATGATAAAGTGAGGCACAATAAAACAAGGTATGCCTGTAGTGAGTTAGAAAGATTTCATGACTTACAAAACTGCCCCCAAAGCCATCATATGAGAAAGCAACATCTGTGGGGAAGGGACCAATCACCTTCACCAATTGCTAATCTTATGCTGGGACTCAGCATGTGAGAGGATGACCTATGACTTCTTTGTTGAGGAGTCATTTTTCAGTTATGTCTGACTTTTCATGTTCCCATTTGGGATTTCCTTGGCAAAGACACTGGAGTGGTTTGTTCCCCAGCTCATTATACAGAAAAGGAACTAAAGCAAACAGAGTTAAGTGACTTGCCCAGGGTCACACAGCTAGTAAGTGTCTGAGGCCAGATTTGAACTCATGAAGAAAAGTCTTCCTGATTCCAGGCCCAGTGGTCTATCCACTGCTCCACCTAGCTTCCCCCATGACTCCTACCTTGAATGAATGAAAACATCAAAAGAAGCTCTAACTATTCCATGAGAAAATTTTCACATGAGCACAGACCATCCCAGGCACTATGTCTTCTTTGTTCTGTTTCTATATAATTAATACCTGAAGTAGTCTGAAGGTGGATATGAAAATCTACCATTCTGTCCTTTTGCTGCCAAAGACCAGTTCAGTGAGTAAATTCCATAACCCCCACAATAACCCAATAAACCTCAACAAATCTACACATATAACACACTAGTGTGGAATGCCCGTCTTTCTTCAGTATCTCAGTAGTCTCTCAGACCACCCTATAACTGGCATTATGAGAGCAGAATAGATCTTTGTCCTTATAATTGGTATTGTAGGCAAGATCTGCATCTTTATATCAATCAACTGTCACCCATAGGGCTAACTGAAGCAACCAGTTATCCTGAGGGCAAAATTGGAGGTGGCTATATACCAGGAAAGTCAGATTCTTACCACCACCATCTCTCCTCAGATCCTGATGGAGACAGCCTAGGATCTTGAACCCAAGAGCTTCGGAATAGGAATGCTTCTAGCCTGATACCTTCAGTCATCATCCAGAGAAGGAACCCCTGTAGAGATGGAGCCTGGCAACTGCCCCTTCAGTTGTTCTAGCCATGGTTACTAAATACTCAGAAAGAAATTTCTTGCTACCAATGTCCTTGGCCCTGGCACTATTAGATGATTCATCATCAAAGACTAACATTATTTTATCAGTGTAAATGACAGTAAATAAGAGGCATTAACATTTGCTTTACTGCTGTATCCTAAGGACCACAGAACTTTTCCATCTAATTTACCACTGAAACCTTCCATATGTATTGTCTCCCTCATTAGAATGTGAACTCCCTGACAGCAGGGCTGACCTACTTTTCCCTTTGAATCCTCACTTCTTAGCACATAATAAATGCTTTAAAAATACTTCATTCATTGCTTCACAGCAGTAGAAGTACAAGCAGCACTCATCTTCCCATGCACTAAAGTTTTATACTTAGATAACTAGAAAACTATGTCAGTGATTCAAGCCTTTGACCTTCTGGACAAATTGTCTTGAAAAAAGGTTTTGCTGCCTTTGAGAGGAAAACCAACCTCACTTAGTGTTTGGGAAATATTTGCTGCTCTTACCAGAGCTGGTAAGATTTAATGGGGAGGAAGAACCTGAAAAAGTACAAGACCAAGAGATTAGGATAAGACAAGAGATCTCCATCAGTCAGGAGCAAGAGTGGGGAACTTGTGATCTCCAGGCTCCATGTGGCCCTCTGGGTCCTCAAGTGAAGCCTTTTGACTAAATCCAGACTTCACAGAACAAATCCTGTTAATAAATGGATTCGTTCTATAACACTTGGACTCAATCAAAAGGCTGTACCCAAGGACCTGGAAGGCCACATGTGGCCCTGACGCCAGAGGGTTCCCACCCTTGGTCAGGAGAGTGAAAGCTAGTACTTGGGAGAGAGTGGCAATAAATAAAGAAAAAATAGGAGAAAATACAGAAAGGGGAAAGATGGAGAGGGAAAGGTACACATGGATAAACAAACTATCTGTTATAACCCTGCTCATTTCTGTAGTAGTCCTAAGGGCCCCAGAAAGGCTTCACAGAGGAGGATAAACACTTTCTAGTGGAATTGAGCTTGCCTGGAGCCTAGATGTCCCACAGAGAAAATGATCTCTCTATATGCTGCCAAAAGAGAAGTGGCCCCAGGGTGCCAGGCTCTTATCCAGCTCTCCAATAACCTAAAGCTTTCCTTCTGCAAATCACCACCTCAACCACAAGGTCAACTATGAGGTTACTCCAACCCAATCCTACTGGCTAACACCAAATATTGCAGGCCCCATCTGATTCAGGCCCATCTAACAATAGCTTGTACTGAGTTTTCTGTGGGGCAGGGGGTCACACAGTAGGATTGGAAGACATTATAATTTATGTCCTTTTCTTCTTATTTATTCTGGTTCCCTGATCTTGCAACTAGAACTTTCAGCAGCATCTATTCATCTCTAGAGCAAATCAGTTGAACTGAGCAAAAAAAAGAAAAAAGTATTGTTAGTATTTTCCCACTAATAACCAAGATCCAGCAGCTAATATGGCTCCTGTGAATTTGTGGACTGGTTAAGAAAGAGAAACACCATCTTTTCTTCTTTGTCCATGAGATCAAAGTAGTCTGTGGGTATTGAATTCCTCTCACCCTTTTCTTTTCCACAAGCCCCAGTTAAAAGTGGTCAGGACTGTCCCATTCCAATAGCTTGAAGGTAGCCAAGGGAAGAATTAGGAAAAAGATAGTTATTACCAATTATCTTCACACAGTAATGTTCTATCTAGTTTCCTTCTCATTAGATATATTCAATAAATTATGTGATCAAAACATACTGAGCATCTGAATCTATATTTAAACCTTGTGTAACTAATAGGGATGGAGATAAAATCAATCATGAATACAGGTTCAACTAGAACTAAAATGAAAACTAATTCTAAAATGTAGTCACTCATCTCAAGGGAGAGAAAATACAGGGACTCCTTTCCCTTTGCTTCTGAGAAAGCAACTGATGACTCAGAAGATAGAAGGCATGCCCTGGAGTCAAATTCAGCTCCAAATGCTTAGTACAGATGTGATCCTGGAGTAAGTCACTTAACCTCTGTTTGCTTCAGTTTCCTCAACTGTCGAATGGGGATAACAGCACATACTTCACAGAGTTGTTGTGAGAATTAAATGGAGTGATATTTGTAAGAAGTGCTAGTATAGTACCTGAAACAAAGTAGGTACAATATAAAATCTTATTCTCCACTCCCCCCCAAACTCCTACCTTTGGAGGGGGATGACCTAAGAGAGTAGAAGACCTTTGAGTCCAGCTAAATAGAACGTTTCATACTTGAGCAAATCTCATTTTATTTCCTAGTCTACATTAAAAATTTTTAATTTGCATTAAAATTAACACCATTTAAAACTAAACACTGAAGTTAAACACTAGTTAAACACTGAAGCATCAATGCCACATTGGTAAGGAAAGCAGTCTAGGCCTTTGAAGATATGAGTGCCTTCTCTTAGCAGTTAAGAATTCTTTAGACCAGGAGTGGGGAACCTGCAGCAGCTTTCTAAGTTCTTGGAGATGGCCTTTTGATTGAGTCTAATTTTTACAGCATAAATCCTTTTATTAAGAGGATAAATCCTGTGAAGTTTGAATTCAAAGGAATTCAGTCTTCAGGAACTAGAGGACCATATGTGGCTTGGACAGGTTCTCTACCCTTGCTTTAGGCAATTGGAAGGCCTAGACCATTAACTCTATTAGAGCACCCTCTGGTGGTTAATTAAGAAATTGCTCCCAGAGAATTAAAATCCTATTAGATAAGTAAACCAGTGATGCATATTATCAGAGCCAAACAAAGAGACAAACTTCACATTACTTAAATTTTTTCCTTGGGCTAGTCTAATTTTGTTTGATTTTTTATACTACAAGGTTAACAACTGCTAAGCACAAAAATGTCTAAAGGATACAATAGGTATTTTAGAGCACCAATGAAGGATTTCCCCCAGCTAGAGGCACCTATTTTCCCACTCTCCATAACCCCAAAGAATATTTATCCACTTTGCTATACCCTTTCATGTATATTTTCTTAGTATTTCATGTATATTTTCTTCAGGTGTGATTTCATGAGGTTTTCCTCATTCTATCCATTTGTGGTCATATATTATAACTAAGTCATATCCCTTAATTTTTGCTCTGTCTTCTCTAGGTCTTATAAAATGTCTGTTTCTCTATTTGACTAAATTTACCATCACGGAGTGATGTGCTCAAGGTGGCTTGCATCCATTGCAAAAATGTATACTTAGAATTTTAAAATAAAATTAAAGACTATTATACTCATTAAATAAGAGAATTTGATATGCATTGCTCCGGCTTACATAGAAACTACCAGATCTAAGAATTTGCTAGAATGCAACCATCATTATAAAAACAATAACATTTTTCTAGCACCTGAAGGTTTGCAAGACACTTTACATGTGCTACGTCATGTGATCCTTGGTAAGTAGGTATTGCTATTATCTACATTTTACAGATGTAGAAATTGAAGCTGAGGCATATTAAATGACTTGTCCACAGTCCCACAGCTAGTGAGTGTTTGGGTTAGGATCTAAACTCCGATCTTCTTGATTTGAAGTTTAGTGCTCTACCCACTGCTCCATCATCATCTAGCAGCCTTTGGAGGTCATTGTCATAAATAGAATTATGTTGCTGTGGCTAAACCATTGAATAATCTCGCCGATGAATACATAATTAAAGAGAAGCAAAAGCGGAAGGTCAGGAAGGGTGAATTTAACCATATGAAGCCATTTGGAGATCATCAGACAGACAAATCGAGACAAGTTCATAGAAATTTAGGTCAGTTGCCTCACATATACACCACAGTTGGACTTTACACCTCTGAATCATTCCTTTTTCCCCTAAATAGAAATTATAAGGTTTGGGAACAATGCTGTACAATGATAGTGGGGGTCATCAAAAACCGATTGCCTTTACCAGTCAAGAACTTAGTAGCAGTGAGGCTCACTAAATGGTGTAGAAACTAAAAATACTTAGTAGTCACTCAACAAGCATATTATTAATATATGCCAAATGTGTGCTTTGGGCTGAGGATGCAAAAACAAAAAGACAAAAACATGGTGTCTGCATTCAAGAAATTCACATTCTAATGAAGGTAGAGTATATGCAAATAACTAGGCACACACATGGGATGTGTATGTATACACACATATCTGTATGCACAATATATTAGATAGAAGGTAATCTCTGAAGGTAAGACACTAGCAACTCGGAACTAACAGACAAAGTCTCCTGTACTAATTCAAATGTTCTTTTTAAAAAAATCCAATCTATTTATTTTAGTTTTTAACTTAACAAATCACAAATAAAATTAATATTTCCTAACATACTTTAGAATAGAACGAGAGGATTGTAGATGAGTTTGAATGATTTGAGCTGTGTCTTAAAGCAAACCAGGAAAGCTAAGAAGTGGAATTAAGAAGGGAAAATACTGCTGACTTTCAAGTGGGTTGTCACTGAAACATCAAAGACTATATGTACAGATCTAAATTTCATGTGTAGATTGACAATAATCCATAGAATTCTTTTAACTTCTGCTAAATGAGATAATGTTAGCCTAGAATTGGCAGCAGCACGAACCAGCTATGAATTTAACACACACTATTGGACAGCTAAAAATTAATGTGGATTTAATAGTAATAAAAATAAGTAACATTTATATAATACTTAATGTGTGTCAAGCACTGTGCCAAGCACTTTACAAATGTTATCTCATTTGATTCTCATAACAGCCCTGGGAGTTAAGTGTTACTGTTGTTCCCATTTTACAGATGAAGAAAGTGAAGCTGCAGAGCATTTAGATTCTCTGTCCTAAAGGTCATGTGGGGCCAAAAACATAGTAAAACATAATAAAAAAGAAGTGAAAGGCTCTCTATGTACTAAGGTGTTGAATGACAATATAAGGAAAGTGTGAAAATTTGAGACGTCCATAAGATAGCACAGCAAACACATATGTGAACCTTTTTTCATTAAACCAACCCTCTTGGCAGATTAGGGCAGATGACTGATGAAGGAATGTGAAAAATAATACAAGCCACCAAAAAGGGAGTGAAGTTAATTACTCAGATTCCATTCCCTAGAAAGTATTTCACCATTAGGATTTCAGAAGTTAGAACTATGCAATCAAGTGGTATACAAGACTGTAAATGATCCCCTGCCCCTGGTAGCAGAAAGCAGTTATTACTGCCTAATTTATATATACAGATGGCTACAGAAATACAGTACATTGACTTTAGGCATATGAGTCAAGGATCGGTAAGAAACCAATTTTATTGGCCAAAGATGGCAGAAGATAATCTACTAAAAAGTAAGAAAATTGTCTGTATCTTCTTTGAAGAAAAGTGTGACCAGCTCATGCGGAATGTTTGAAAAACATTTATAGTAATAAGTTTTTGGAACTTGTTTGCATTGATTTTTTTTTAAATTTCTGGATGTCATGTTTTTTTTATTTTATTTTTTATTTTTAACACAGTTTGTAACAGATAATATAATTCAAACTTTTGGTCAGGTGATACTTCTTTTTAAAGCATTTACAATATGGACCACAAAATAATTTTTTTTAAACATTAACCAACTGAGACACAAATAATATTTATGTTGCTAACTTCATAAGCCCTTGACCTAATTGTCTCCACAGTATTACTAAGAATTAAAGGACCCTAACTTATTGTTGTTGGTCTAAAGTCCTATGCCTAATAGCTTTAATTTTATACTTAACCTCGCATGTTGCCCTGCCAATAATCTATAATTTAAAAAATCTGGTATTAAGTTTACAAACCTTTTGACTATAGGAAATTGCCAAGAGTCGGGACATTGCAGGGACACAAAGTCTCCCCAACTTCATGTCAGTTCGAGGCAGGAGTAGATTATCCACTTGCATTCAGTCAGGCTTAAAGTCAGCCAGGTGTCAGTAGGATGAGTCGTATTTTAGTAATGATATTTCACCAGAAATGTTCGCATCTTAAAAACAAAAAACAAAAAAACCCAGAAAGCGCCTATGGGTTATTAGAGTGTTATAGAAATTTTTTAGCATATGAATTCCTTTTCAGGATTAATTCTTACCAGAGTAGATACTTTGAAAATAATAAGTTAAAGAGATGGTCATTTTGGCAGATACTAAGAAATCAAGAACTCTACTTTTTCCCTCTCCAGGTGGTCCATAATCAGAATGTTTCAATTCAACCTTAATAAACACTTTGGGAGCACTAAGACCTGAACGAAAATCTTAGTGAAGCCGAAACATGTCGCTTTTTAGTTCACAGATACAACAGGGAAAGGCAAAGGAATAAGTATTTCTATAGTGTACCTACCATGTGCCAGGCACTATACTAAGCACTTTTTTCCAAATATTATTTCATTTTATCCTCACAACAATCCTAGGGGGTAGATGCTATTGCTCCTCCGTTTTACAGTTGATGAAATCAAGGCAAACAGAGGTTTGGTGATTTGCCCATGGTCACATAACTAGGTCTTCAGCAGAATTTGAACTCAAGTTTTCCTTACTTCAGGCCCAGCACTATATCTACTTGGTCATTTAGCTGCCTAAGAGAAAACTACTTCTACCTGTTGATATACTCTGCCCCAAGGTTCAGGAAAGAAAGGAATCTGAAACCAACAATCAACACAGTCCATAATTGAGAAAGAAGTTGAAAAAAATCTTACCAACTAATTATGACTGCTCAGAAAAGCTTTAACAGAAATAAGCAAGGCCACGATACCCAACTTAATTTTCAAGAATTGTAGAGCAAGGTGACAAGAATGTATCTGGCATACTTGTGGAAATAAAGATTTCATTAACCTTAAAAAAAAGAACGTATCTGAGAAAACTTGGAACCCAGAACTTATCAGATAGGGTGAAATCTACACTCTCTCAAGTTGTTGAGTGCTTCAGTAACTTGCCAGTTTTATACAATGATGGACAATTGGTGAGGCAGGTGATGAGAAAAGACAACCACCAGTTTTAATTGAACTTTTAAAATCAGATAATAGTTCAGAAGGTGAAAAAGTTGTGTATAATTAAACTAAACCTTCTCTAGAAGTGAGGGAAATATCATTTTTTACAATGGCAGAGGAATGAACTCAAGATATACACCTTTCCTGTCCAGAACTTAAGCTTCAAGCACTGTGATATGAATTTATATTATGCCCTATATATAGATTAGACTTTTAGTAATTGGAGCCTCCTACCAACTGATGTTTCGCATTGTGATTTACTTGTTGCTTATATTATTAATGTGGATTTAATGTACTACAAATGAATTTTCAGGGACTGGAAGATTTTTGTCTTTGGGGAAATTAGACCCAGGTTTTAGAAGTTGAACCGTTGCGAAGAGATTTT
>JAQQSK010011892.1:0-12095 GCA_028658325.1 Potorous gilbertii
AAACTGAACTTATTTGCTTAGTCTACCCCATCACAGCCCTTTATTACATTTACAGTAAAATAAGCATCTCTTATGTAAATTCACTTGTGTGGCCATTAAACTTAGACACAGAAGTTACCTACAAAGAGCAGTATTACATATGTACACATATAGAGGATTAAATCCTTAGCAATATCTCATTTCCCTAAAAGGGGGTTGGGAACAGGCAAGGGACAGAGTAAATAAATAAAGTGAATAGCTGAAGTGAACATTTTTAAGAAAATAAATTCAGAAATTTAAGAAAATAAAGATCAGATGATTATATATGTCAAATATGAATGTTTCTAGTGGGATACAAAGGCCTTCAGCAAGTTTTAAAAACAAGTTCTAAAAACTGAGTTCAGAATTTTATATATCACAAAACACAGCAAAATAAAAATTTACTATCACAAGGCAAATTATAGACAATAAACTAAAATTTCTTCCCTTTCTGAGATTTGCTTCTGAGGTAAAGAATAAAATAGATGAATACCAGAAGTTAAATGATGGTGAAGTTAATGCCAACTAAAAAGGTATTTTTAACCTTAGCTTACATAACTACATTGATAAATATCAATTTTTTAACTAGAAGGGCTCTTTCTACAAATCAGATCCTTATGGATTCTTTGAGTTTTCATGAAATAATGAAAATTTAAAGATATCTCTACCCCAAATGTTATGGACTATTTATGCCTGACCTACGATAGAACATTCTGAGCTCCTATTGGTCTGATCAGCCACAACTAGACACATATGATTCCAAACTAATAATATCATTTTGGCCCTCTTCAAGAACAAAAGAACAGCAACCAACCATTCTATCACAATCATATACTACAACTTATTTAGTAATTCCTTAATTGAACATGGGCATCCCCTCAAATTCCAAAGTTCTGCTACCACAAAAACATCTGCTAGAATTTTTTTTTGTACATATAGGTCCTTTTCACTTTCTTTCTAAAATCTTTTTGGGATATAGACCTGGTGGTGGTATTGCTGGGTCAAAGTGTTTTATATGGTTTTATAGCTCTTTAGTCATAGTTCCAAATTGCTCTCCAGAATAGTTGAATCAGTTTACAACTCTGCCAGCAGTGCTTTAGTGTCCAATTTTCCCACAATGCCTCCATTTGAAAATTTACCTTTTTGTCATATTAGTCAACTTGATAGGTGTGAGGTGGTAGCTCAGAGTTGATTTACTTTGTACTGCTCTAATCAATAGTGATTTAGAGCATTTTTTTCTCTGACTACAGATAGCTTTTATTTCTTCCATCTTAAAACTACTTGTTCACATCCGTTGACAATTTATCTATTAATGACTTATATTCTAACAAATTTGACATCATTCTCTGTTGTGTTTGAGAAATGAGACCCCTCTCGGAGGAACTTGCTAAGAAATTTTTTCCAGTTGCAACCAGTATACTTCCCTCTTCCTATTTTCCCATTTATCCTTCTTTCTTTCACCCTGTCCCTCAGGTGTTTTGCTTCTGACCACTACCTCCCCCAATCTGCCTCCTTCTATTAGATTCCCCACCACCACCATTACCACCTTCTTATCTCCTTCTCCCCCTATTTCATTGTAGGGCAAGATAGATTTCTATACCAAAGGGAGTGCACTATGTTATTCTTTCTTTGTTGTCTGATAACACACCTCCATTATAAAAGTTCTTTCATGTCTCTTTTATGTGAGATAATTTATTCCATTCTTACCTCTCCCTTCCTCTTTCTCCCAATAGATTCCTCTTTCTCACCCCTTAATTTTCTTTTTTTAGATATCAGCTTTTCATAATCAACTCACATTCTATACTCTCTATGCATACTGTTTCTAACTTACCCTAATAATGATAAAGTTCTTAGGAGCTGCAAGTATTACCTTCCTTTGTAGGAATGTAAACAGTTAACCTCATTGAATCCCTTATGAATTCTCTTTCCTTTTTACTTTTTTGTGCTTCTCTTGAGTCTTGTATTTGAAAGTCATAATTTCCATTCAGCTCTGGTCTTTTCATTAGGAATGCTTGAAGTCCTCTATTTCATTAAATATTCATTTTTCCCCTGATGGATCATACTCAGTTTTTCTGGGTAGGTGACTCTTGGTTATAATTCTAGCTTCTTTGCTCTCCAATCCTTGTGTCATTCAGTCATTTTTCAGTTGAGATCCAATTCTTCATGACCTAATTTGGGGTTTTCTTGGCAAATTCTGAAGTAGTTTGCCATTTCCTTTCTCCAGCTCATCTTACATGTGAGAAAACTGGGCAAACAGGGTTAAGCAACTTTCCCAGAATCATATAGCTAGTAAGTACCTGCAGCTGGATTTAAACCCAGGATCTTCCTGACTTCAGGTATCATGATCTACCCACCTAGCTACCCCTATGGAAGTCCTGGTTTCTTTCAATGGAGAAGCAGCTAAATCTTGTGTTATGCTGATTTTTGATTCATTATTTAAAAACTGTTTGTTTCTGACTGCTTGCAATAGTTTCTCCTTGATGTAGAAGTTCTGAAATTTGATTATAATGCCTCTATGAATTTTCATTTTAGGATCTCTTTCAGGGGATGATCAAAGTTCTTTTAATTTCTATTTTACCCTTTGGTTCTATAATATCAGGGAAGTTTTCTTGATAATTTCTTGAAATATGATGTCTAGGCTCTTTTGTTTTTTAACTGAAGACATCTGAGTCAGGAATTGAAATGTGTTGTCTTCAAGCACATAGATGTCCTGATGATTTATCCTTAGTTTATAGATTTGCTTCTTGAAAACAGTGATCCAAAAATCTTTGCAAATGAACTTCATGATACCAAATTCATTCTTAAACCTCATAGTATGCGTTGTAAACCTTGTCCCACTTAAAACCCTAGTTCTGCAGCTTAGTAATGCATCTTCCACTGTCTATTTTCCCCTGAATGCTTGACTTGTAGACACAGGTCTCCACTTCATTGTGGAGAAGCAATGTTCCTTCAGAGCTCTGCAAAGGTGGGGTTTGGGTCCCAAGCATAGCCACTGCCACGGTGGATACCACTTCCAGTGCTACCCACCCCACTGTGCCAGGGCTCCTTATCGGGGTGCCAGAAGAAGGATTCACCAGGACTTAGGGGCTGGAGCACCTGTCTGGGCAACCCAGAGACTGGTGTGCCCTCAATACGAAGCACAGTAGAAACCATCCAGGACCGCATCCCTCTGGCCCTGCAACCTTGCCCCCAAACAGAGAACAACTTTACGTACCTCCACCCCCGCTCTCCCCCAGATCTCTGGTCCATGGAAGCCCATCCATTCCTCTTAAATTCTTCCTTCTACGTTGTTCTTTTATTATATTTTTTTTTCAATCAACATGCATTATTTTCCTTTTCTTCTCACCACTCTTTAACTAGACGAAGAGACAGAGAGACTGAGAGAGAGGCCAGCTGCCGCTGCTATCAAGCTGTGTGTTACTCTGGGCAAGTCACTTACCCTCTCTAGGCTTTTATCTCCCATCTGTAAAATGGGCTGTTTTAAATGTTCTCCTCTTTAGGTTTTCAGGGCTCTGCTGTCTCCTGGTTCCCCTGCCATCTTTAGCTCTTTTTTTATAAACCTGTTCTACAGCAGATAGGTATTACATCAAGTTCACCATATTTTCATCACTATATCTCAATTTTAATTCCCTTCTCTGACACATTCCTTTTAGTAAGTGATTACTGTTCTGCACTAGGCATTGAGGGAGGCTTAACATAGGAAATAAAACCAACCATCCAGGCACACAGGGATTTGAATCCAGTAGGACAAGTGTTGATTACCTATAACACACCATTGAATGTTCTAAATCACATAAGAAAAATGCAAATGTCTGCAATAGATCAGAAGAGAGAGATCATTTTTCCACTGGGAGAGGAGAAAAATGGAATCATCTTCATGGAGAAGATGAAATCTTATCTGAACTGCTGTGAAGGTCAGTTTTTAATAGAGGAACTCAGTAGCAATGGCCCCTTTGTCCTTAAGAAACCAGGTAAGGAAAGAGTACAGTATGTTGGGAAAGGTGTGAATAGTATAACTTTATGGAAGAGGAGAGAAAAAATTTGTTGTGAATGAATGAATAACTTTTTAAAAATGCTTACTGTGCTAATGGATAGGGATACAAATAAAAATGGGAGACAGACCCTGTCCTCAAAAGCAGAATACAATACATATAGGGGAGTGATAATCAAGGAAGGATTTTTTTGGTCTGACTGGTCAAGGGATGATGAGTAGAACACTATGACATATTTGAAGGCAATTGCTGCTTAGTATTTGAGAGACATTAAAAATATTTGCATATATAAAGCAGATGAGGAAATATCTAAGAAGACACCCATTGCAAGTGAAATATATTTTTAGAATTACAATTCTATAGTTAGACATTGATAAAAAGACATTTTAATTTTTCATAGCTTAACTGTGATTCATTAAAACTTTGGATGGACCAAAAATTTGAGTCATATTGGATGGTGCCAACATAGTTCAGAAGGATAATTATTAAAGCATAAATTTTAAATTTAAAATAGCTAATAGAATTCACAGTGTAAGTAATCTTAAAGACTCCAACATATTGTGAAAAGTCTTTGTTGCTAGCTTAAACCATTGGGTTAAATTCTCATCTGATGAGTTAAAAAGGTTTTGATCAGGATAGGGTACAATAGTCTTCATATTTTCTTACAGGATGTTGGAGTCCAACACTGACAACATTGTAATTCTAATACCACAGCTTAGAAGGCTCTACTGTCTTTCAGGCACTAGGGCTCTGTTGTAAACATCTGGGGCCCTTTATTTTAACTTGGCCTCTTGTCAGGAGAAGCACTAGAACTCTTTCTTGAGTCCTGAGGTTGGGGCATATGGATAAAATGGCATAATTTTGAACCAAAAATACATAAGGAATCACAGCGGGACAGCAAGTTGTCTCCTCTTCATTTTTCTAACCCTTGACCCTGCTTCCAAATCACCCAAATCCCTGAGATATAACTTTTCATATAATTATTGAAACCAGTTATAGCCTTGCACATTTCATTAGGCTTTAGGAATTGAAAACATGATGAAAATCATCCTTACTGTCCTAACATTAGGCTTTGAACCATGGAAGATAATTAGTGAAGAATGTCATATTGGAAATATATAGCAGTGGACAGAACAGTACCCACAAGATGTTAAACTACATCTAAAAGTTTCTCTTGTAGAACACTAAGATTGTTATACAGTGTGAAATCTGAATTTATAGCACACGACTTTATTTCTACATACTGTAGATAATGATAGTTGTTTCATGCAAGGGAAAATATATTTAATTTTTAAAAATACAGGACATAATTCTTTGTAATCAAACGAGTTGTTTGTTTTTGTTGTTTTCCACTAAGCAGCAATTGTTAATTTAGCACTGTTTGACATGCTGGAAAGGAAACACAAATACAGTACTTAAGTCACAATCAGGAGTGGCATCAGGTCTTTGCTAATGGTTAATAGCTATTAACAGTATAAAAAAGTAAAACTTTTAGAGATCTCGACCCAAAACATTGAGTGGCAATGCCCTGTCCCAGGAAGCAAATCAGCATCCTAAAACACAATCCCAGATTCAAAAATAGAAATTCAGAAAATACAGTACCCAGGGTTCTATGCCAGAACACTTGATGTGGGATGGGAAGGAAAAGCTAAAAAGACAAGGAAAGTCAGCAAAGAGCAGAGTCCTGAGAACAGCATGGTGGGAGGAGCACAGCGGCACAAATATTGATGGGCATCGTTCAGAGAATAATCAGAAGGAAATGCCACCACCCTTACTTGACTGAGGATTAAGTAGGGCATTACAATCACTACCTCCAAGGAACTCACACAATTTAGTTGAGGAAAGAAGTTTCATAAAACTAGTAAAACAACAGCAAACAAGACAAGACAGAATCTTAATTAAATGCTAAATTGCATGGAAGAGACTATAAGTCATGTTAATGGGGTTGGGAGGCAGGATATGGATGACAGTAGTAGCAATGAGACTCAGAAAGAGTGTCAGAAATCTTTATGACCTGGATTTTGAAGACTAGAGGCAAAAGCTAAGGACATACCTGGTGGGGTAAATAATTAAAGATTTTGAGGCAGGAATGAGCATGGCTTGCTTGTAATCAGTGAGGAGACCATCTAACTAAAGCAGAAGGAACAAAATGGAGTAAAATTATAGGGGGATTTGAAAGCCAAGTAGAAGAATTTAAGACTTAATTAGGAAGAGAATTTTGAGTAGGGAAAACTTAGTCAAGTGATTTCCACTATCTACTTTCCCTTGATCCCTCAGCAGTATAATGGGATCTTGCCCATGAAACTCTTTATTCATGAACTGCATCAGTGTATTTCAACTCTAAAAGGATTTCAAGCTCAAATTACTTTTATAAACACTAGATTAGTGGATCGGTATAGAGGCTCACAATTAATGTGGAATCCAGGGAAACTAATAATACTAACTCTAGAAAGTGCCACTGATTATAATGAGAACTGCAGTGCTTATGGTTATATTCTTCTTAAAGTACATTTTTCCAGTAAATGCTGAGCTCCACATTGCAGAAGATTATTTTTTGCTTTGTATTTAGGGGCTGATTAAATATATTGATTAATTTGTTTGATATTACTCTAATTTGATGTCCCTTGAGATACGAGAAGTAGGACATAGATTTGTTTCAGATAAAGATCTTAAAGTTTGTACAACACAAGCTTTCATCTAGAATAAGAAATAATCTAAAAGTATTAAAAACATTTGGCATTTATAACTTGTGTTTAAGTTTGTAAACTACAGGCAAGATCCATTCTGATTCTCTTAACCAATGTGTGAGATAGATAATCCTAGCACTGTGGTAGCCATTTTGCAAATGTGGAAACCAAGATTGTATGATTTATCACAAATTCCCCAACTATTAAGTGACAAAACTAGGATTTGGAGTCAGGATTTTAATTAAAAACCCAGAGTTCTTTCCAATGTACCACCGTTAAGCTCATAAACTACCACAAAGGTGATAGTGACAATAAAATCTAAGAAAATGGTCAACTGGGACTAAAACAGAAAAAGAGATCCAAATTGACTATGATCAGAAGACAAAATAAAAAGGGTTTTAAAATGTAGTGCCTCATTTTATGAAGTCTTTAGGTCTCTAGGTATTAAATATGTTCATAGATTCTTAATTATTAATGTAAGGAAGGCTGATAAGGCGGTGCACTTGATCATTTTGAGTATGTCTCTCCCCACATGATTGCATACCATAACTGTAAATTAATATTATTCATCCACTTTCTTTATCCTGTGTAAATGGCTAGGCCAAAGGCCATCGCTCATGAGTCTCAGCTAGAATACTCTTCAATATCTCAGGTCAGTGCCACCTACAAAACAATATCTAGAGGACTTCATTACAATTTGTGCATGCTTCATTAAACTATAAGCATGTGCTTCATATATTTTGTAGAGCAACTGGATGGATGGATAGTGTTTTCTAGTTTCAAAGTATAAAAATAAGGTATACTTCGTAGTGAAAATCCTCAAAGTGTTCTTAATCTTTTGTATCATGAAGCCTTTTGTTAATCTGGGGAGGCTTTTTCAGAACAATGTTTTGCAGTACATAAAACAAAATATTTTGGTTTACAAAGGCAAACAATTATATTGAAATATATTTAAAATTCACTGACCCCAGGTTAAGAACCCCTTCCTGCCTTAGAGTAAATTCTCGGTTGGTGAAAGTGGGAATAGATTATCCATAACCCTTTCTTTCTTTCTTTCTTTCTTTCTTTTTTTCCCTTCCTAGTATTTATTTGTTTCTTCCTTTGTTTTAGAATGTCTATCAAAAGATGGACATGTGCAGATTATAGCCAAATATAATTCCTTATGAAGTGCCATAAGCATCTACCATCCAATGATTGCTATTCAATGACCCCAGCTTCTAAAATGTGAAGTGAATCCAAAGCTCTTCTGATCCTACTGAGATGAAAGGATTTGAAGGTGAAGTCATTGATAATCTATATGTCTGTCATTCAAGAACCAGACTAATTAAGTGAGGAGAGGGTTATAACTGATGATATTTACTTGATGGTGATTTTTGAAAAATAAGAATAACTCATAAAGACCATCTAATCCTGAAGCTGTTGTCAGTATCACAGTGAATATTTATACTGATGAAGTCACAAATCAGTGGTAATACTAAATTTGAAGAAAACATCCAATAAAGGAATCAGTCTTATTTGGGAAAGCTCCTTCAGCTTTCTGCCATATGTACCTTGTGTCATTGTTATACATTTTATAGGAATGATGACCAACCAGAAAATTGTTCTTGTTTTTGTTTAATTGAGAGAAGTAGCTTCTTACATCTTTCCATAAATCTGCCTTGTAATAAATGGCCAGGATCGTGGTGAATCATATACATGCTGGAGCCCTTCCTCTTTTCAATACAGGAAAATATAACCAATGATATGCCATGAGCTGTAATGGGATTAAAATAGCTACCAATCTTAAAGGAGTACTTTCAATTTTCTAAAGATTTGAGAAAATTCAAAAGTCATAAAAGAAAATATAGTTTTCTTCTTCATATTAAAACCAAAAGAAAATAGCAAATGAATACATGATGGAAATGAATTTTCAGTATAACTTTTAAAAAGTTTATCCCTTTCTATTAAATTTTAAGTGCCTCATAAATCTAGACCTTTAAAGCATTGTATAAATGTGAATTGCTAGTATCATGGATGACATAAATGATGAATTAGCTCGCTCTGAAAATCTCTATAATGATAATCCTTGCAAATTCCAGTTCCAAAAGAGGAATGTGAATACTACTACTACTAACAGCTAACATCACTCTACTTCTTACTACATGCCAGGCACTATGCTAAATGCTTAGACAATATTCTCACTTGATCTTCACAATGACCCTGTGATTTAAGTGTTATTATACAGATGAAGAAACTGAGGCAATCAAAATATAAGCGACTTGCCCAGAGAAAAAGAGCTAATAAGCATGTGAGGACAGATTTGAACTCAGGTTTTCCTGACTGCAGGCCCAGTGTTTTATCCACAACATCACTTAATTGCCCCCTAATATCAGTGGCTGAACATCTGAAAATTTTAATGTATCTTATATCAGAAATATGAATATTACTCACAACTATGACTTTATCTGCCCATCCATGATTTCTTATCTTGTGGAACTTTTGTGGGAAGTAAAGAAATTGAGCATTCACATAGCAGTTACTATTTGTCAGATACTATGCTAAGCACTTTTACAAATATCTCATTTGATCTTTTTGTTGTTGTTGTTTACGTCTTCTTATATATCTGCCACAGGGAATACATCTAGTGTTGTGGAGCCTGTCTTCCAGGATTCTCAACATCACATGGCTACCAGTAGTAGTTGCCATTCTGTGATCTCTCATAGACTCTCCTTGGAAAGGCAAATAAGGGAGTTGATAGAATTGGTTTTATCATAAGTCAAGTGAGCAATTACATATAAACCACTTTATAAACCTTAAAGTACTATGTAAATGTTAGCTATTTTTAATTATTATTGTTTTGTTATATTTTAATATTAGATTCCAGTGCTTATGATAAGAATATCTAAAAATACCTCTTGAGCCTATACACCATCATCAGTTTCAGAAGTGAAAAAGTAGAGAATACTCCAAAGTACTTGACATGGCCACTCCTGCAGGCTACTTGTGCACATATTCAAACAAAGTTTAAAACAGAGTCACCCAGACTGATTCAGCACCAGTAGCTGAATTTGCATATATAGATAACTGAACTCAGTCAGGAAAACTTGGGTCTCAATCCTGTTTCTAACATACTACCTGTGTGGCCATAGGCAAATCACTTAATCTTTCACTTTCCCAGGCAACTCTCTAAGACTCCAAGATGTAGAGAAGCCGTTGATTTGATCTGGTAGAGGGGTCTCCTAGATAGATGATGTCACAGATCTGATCACCCTCTTTTCTTTCCCCAACACCTTGTGCTCAACTTCATGCATTTCTTAACCTTATTTCTTTGGTAACTGACCAAAATGAAACTTAATTAAGTATTTCCAGAAGAGAACTTACAGAGCATTTTACAGATCATTGGATCATCTATGGAAGGAAATTTAGTAGAAGATAACTCATCATTTTTTAGATAAAGAAAAGGAAACCTATGTCATTTCAAAGCTTACATCATTTGTCCAAGATTGGACAACTACTAAAGGCCAGAAACAAGATGAAGAAACTGAGATGGAGCAACTGACTGAAGGTTACACAGCAGCAAAGTCAAGACTAGATCCCAAACCAATCATTTTGACTCTTGTTTTACCACTGGATGCCATTTATTCTAGAAAAGAGAGTGAAGTGGTTGACTTCATGTAGCTCTGCCTCACTTAAAACCAGTTCATTTTCAAGTCTAAACATCCCCCCTCATAACGTCATTGGTTTTCTTCAAGAATGAAGAACAAACAGCAACAATAATGTTGGACTCAAGGTACTATGTGTCTGACTGTGGCTCATTAGACCAAGAGTCTCCAAAAGCTCTACCACAGGTTGGGCATGAGTAGATCACATGAACATTTGGTGGAGATGTCTCTAAAGTTGCACATTTCACATTTCCTTTGTGATACTGCAATTCTGTTTTACTCGTAGACCATAGCACTTTCTTTGATATGGGGATGCCATGCTGACCATCCTATGTCAGTGTCTCTGTGTCTCACAATAAATTCCAAAATTCTTCAGACAAACCTTGAGAGTGTCCTTGTATCACTTCTCCTAATTTCCATGTAAGCACTTGCCTTGTGGGAATTCTCTATAAAACAGTTTTTTAGGCACATGTACATTTGGCATTTGAATAACATGGCCAACCCATCAGCATTGTGCTTTCTTCAGAGACCCAAAAAGAATTTTTTAAAGATCTCAAAAAAAAAAAAGTTTAAAACCAAATGACAGATATGGAGAAAAAACTAAAGAAAAAATAAGAATAATTCAAGAAAAACAAGACGGTTATAAAAGGAAAGTCAACCAATTAGGAAAGGAAATCCAGAATCTTAGGGAAGAAAATGACACCTTGAAAATTAGACTTGGGCAAAGTGAAGCCAGCAAAATTATAAGAGATCAAAAAATAAGTACTCAAAATGTGAATAATGAAAAAATAGAAAAGAAAGTGAAATATAAGATAAACAACAGATTTGCAGAATACACCAAGAAGAGAAAATATAAAAACAATCAGATTAACTGAAATTTGTAATCAAAAAAAGAATATTGATACAATAATACAAGAAAAAATTGAAGAAAATTGTCCTGAAGCATTAGAACAAGGGGGAAAAGTAGAAATAGAAAAAGTCCATCCATCACCATTTGAAAGAGTTCCTTTGGGGGAAAATTCATGGGAATATCATAGTCAAATTCCCAAACCCACAGCTCAAGGATAAAATATTAAAAGCATCAAGATTAAAACAATTTCATATGGTGGTACACTAATTAGACTCACACAAGACCTATTAGCAGAGACATTAAAGGACCACAAACCTTGGAATATAATATATTGAAGAGCATAAGAACTGGGGCTCCAGTTGAAAATATCATACCCTGCAAGGTTAAGTATTATCCTGAATGAAAAAAAATGGATATTTGATAAACTCTCAGACTTTCAAGACATGGTTAAAAAACTAAATCCTGAACTTGATAGAAGATTTGACATACAATAACCAAGAGAAATATAAGATATTCAAAATAGTGATTATACAAGATTCATAAGGACAGACTATTTACTTTTTACTTTATATATAATATATACATATATAATTAAATTATTAAATAATAATTAATATATTATGTTACTAATTATATGTAATTGCTATATGTGCTATGTAATAAATAATTAAAAATTAATGAGGATCTTAGACATAAAATGTAAAATATATGCCTAAGATCCTTATTAATAATTAGGTAGCTCATAAACAAGGTTGGGGAAAACCTGGGTAGGATATGAATTTTAAAAAGTAAAACATTTAGGAACAGCTAAAATGAGTATTTTATACAAATGAGGTGTAAGAGGAAGGAAGAAGGTGCAGAGGAATTAGATAGAGGAGGATGGTTGGTAGTTCTGGTAACCTAATTT
>JAQQSK010011893.1:0-12095 GCA_028658325.1 Potorous gilbertii
CAAACATCACTTAATACAAATAAATAATGAATCAACATCATTGACAAATAATTTTAAAATCATGTTTAAATATTTCATAGCTGTTTATATTAAGAATAAGTTCCCCCAAAATAAGTTAGATCTGACATTTATCCTAAGCTAATTCAAGCTATTCCTGAACAAGTGCCTCTTAAAAATGTATACTATCCATTGATATCTAGCATTGATAGATTATTATTAGGGTGAATCATTTATGTTAATAGACACACGGCTTTACTTTTGGACAGACAAATTTCAGTAAAAAAATAATTCATTACATTGTGGTTAGACTCTTTCTTTAAATATGCATATGTGCATTATGTCTAAAAGTACACAAATAAGCACACATGCCTGAATGTATAAGTGAATATGTTCATGTTTTCGTGAATGAGTATATGCATGTGCTTGGGTGTATATGTTATGCATGTGCGCGTATTCTGTTCCATTTCAGAGCCTCTCACACATTTGAAGACAGTAGTCATGGCTTGCCAAAATTCTCTTCTCCATGGTAAGTACACACTATTAATTATAGTCATCCCACTAGGATGAGCTCAGATTGCATTCTCAATTTATTTGAACACCTCAAGACATTCCAGATATATTGATTTCAACAAAAATAATGAAAATGATCATAACAGTAATAAATGAAAGATATTTGACATGAATATGCATTCATTAAAATATATTTCTTCTGATTTCATGTACAGAAATGAATACTGAATTTAAAGTATCAAAACAAAAATGAGGACTCAGGGCAACATCACAAAATTCATTCTCTACGGAGGACTTTCCTATGACCAGAATATACAGATATTTTGTTTTATCTTCTTCTTATTCTGTTACATCAGTCTCCTCGTAGGAAACCTCATAATCTCATCTCTATCTGTTGCAGTCATCTTTTCCACCAACCAATGTTCTATTTCTTCAGTCACTTGTCTTCTATGGATATCTACTTTACTTCCAGTGTTACACCAAAGTTAATTGGGTATCCTTTAGCTGAGAGAAAAATCATCTCCTGTGATTTTTCTGTGTTCCAAATCTTCAGTGCCCACTTCTTTGGCAGTATAGAGGTCTTCCTCCTGACTGCAATGGCCTTTGACCGCTATGTTGCCGTCTGTAAAACTCTCCACTACATAGTCATCATGAGCAGAAAGAAATGTCACCTTCTTGTTTTGGTTTCTTGGGCCGGTGGGGCTGCTCACTCCTTCCCTAAGTCGTCCATGACTCTCAGGTTGGCCTTCTGTGGCCCCAACGTAATTGATCACTATTACTGTGACATCTTCCCATTGCTGAAAATTGCCTGTAAGGATACTTACACCCCTGGTCTTCTTGTTGTCACTAATTCAAGGATAATTGCTTTGGGAATTTTTGTGATCTTATTCGTTTCTTATTCCATTATATTATGGATCCTACACACACATTTAGCAGAAGGGCGCCGGTAAGCTCTGTCCACCTGTGGGTCTCATTTCAGGGTGCTTGTCTTGTTTTTGTACCTGAAAGTTTTCTTACCTTCAACCTCCTGCCACCTATCCAGAGGACAGAATGTTTGCTCTATTTTATACCATCATTGCTCCAATGTTTTACCCCACTATCTGTACTCTGAGAAACACGGAGACGAAAAATGCCATTACAAAGGTGTATTTTCCAAAGGTATTTGAGAAAGAAAGTCTAAATGAGTTATATTAATTTATCTATTGTGATATTTCATGGAAAGAAGTAAGAGGTTTGATATTCAAATGTAATTTTAGGATGCAGTGATTCTAGGAAAGGCCATACTTTAATACTAGAGTGCAGGCAGGGAGATAGGCGTGATTGGAATGTTGAAAAGACAAATAATTTAGCTAATGATTGAAGTTAACTACGAATACCAAGGTTTTATTCTGTCTATACTTTTCTTAATCTCTTAATCTCATATGTTTTTGGTTTTTTCTCAAAATTTGCCCCCTCTACCCCCAATGCACCGAGCATTCTAATTTCCCCAATCACCAATCTGCCCTCTCTTCTATCATCATTTCATTCCCTTGTCCCCATCTTCTCGTTTGTCCTGTAGGGCCAGATAACTTTCTATTACCCATTACCAGTATTTCTTATTCCTAGTAGCAAGAACAATACCTGAGAGCTGTTTCTACAGTTTTGAGTTACAACTTTTCCCCATCCCTCCCTCCTCACCCATTCCCTTTGGGAAGGCAGGCAATTCAATATAGGCCATATCTATGTAGTTTTGCAAGTGACTTTCATAATAGTCTTGTTGTGTAAGACTAAATATATTTCTCTCCATCCTATCCTGCCCCCCATTGTTTCTATTCTCTCTTTTGGTCCTGTCCCTCCCAAAGAGTGTTGATTTCAAATTGCTCCCTCCTCCCATTGCCCTCCCTTGCATCGTCCTCCCCACCCTGCTTATCCTCTTCTCCCCCACTTTCCTGTATTGCAAGACAGGTTTTCATACCAAAATGAGTGTGCATTTTATTCTTTCCTTTAGTCGAATGTGATGAGAGTAAACTTCACGTTTTTCTCTCAGGTCCCTTCCTTTTCCCTCAACTAAAAACTCTCCTACCTGCCTCTTTAGGAGAGATCATTTGCCCCTTTCCATTTCTCTCTCTCTCCTCCCAATACATTTCTCTCTCAACGCTTAACTTCATTGTTTTAAGATATGATGCCATCCTGTTCAATTCACTCTGTGTTCTCGCTCTCTCTGTGTGCATGCACGTGTGTGTGTGTGTGTGTGTGTGAGTGTGTGTGTGTATGTAATCCCACCAATTTCCCAGATACTGAAAAGTTTCAAGAGTTACAAATATTGTCTTTCCATGTAGGAATGTAAACAGTTCAAATTTGGTAAGTCCCATATGAATTCTCTTTGCTGTTTTCCTTTTCATGATTCTCCTCATTCTTTTGTTTGAAAGTCAGACATTCCTTTCAGCTCTGGTCTTTTCATCAAGAATGCTTGAAAGTCCTCTATTTCATTGAAAGACAAGTTTCCCCCTGAAGTATTATACTCAGTTTTGCTGGGTAGGTGATTCTTGGTTTTAGTCCTAGTTCCTTGGAATTCTGGCATATCATATTCCACGTCCTTCCATCCCTTAATGTGGAAGCTGCTAGGTCTTGTGTCATCCTGATTGTACTTCCACAATACTGGAATTGTTTCTTTCTAGCTGCTTGCAATATTTTCTCCTTGACCTGGGAACTCTGGAATTTGGCCACAATGTTCCTAGGAGTTTCTCTTTTTGGATCTCTTTCAAGTAGTGATTGCTGGATTTCTTGAATAACTATTTTTCCTCTGGTTCTAGAATATAAGGGAAATTTTTCTTGATAATATTTTGCATTTTTGTGGATCTCCTTTAGCAAGGTGTTGACCTGCTTTTCATGCTTTTCTGGCATCTCTCTCATTTCTCTTTCCATTTTTCCTCCACCTCTCCTCACTTGATTTTCAAAATCCTTTTTGAGCTCTTCCGTGGCAAAAGCACATTGAATATTTATTCTGGATGTTTGGGATACAGAAGCCTTGACTTCTATGTCTTTCCCTGATTTTAAACATTGTTCTTCCTCATCAGAAAGGATGGGAGGAGATATCTGTTCACCAAGAAAGTAGCCATCTATGACCTTATTTTTTTCCCTTTTCTGGACATTTTACCAGCCAGTTACTTGACTTCTGAGATTCCTCTCCACCCCTGCCATGACTCCAGATCTGCCCAGTCAGTGCTTGGTGTCCAAGATTCAAAAGTTTCTTCCCAACCTCAGGGCTTTTGACAGGGTCTGGGCTGCTATTCACTATGAGATTAAATTCAGGTACTCAGGTGGAGACAGGGCTGCAGTTCAGTGTGAGATTAAGTTCAGCTGTTCAGGTGGGGGCAGGACAGTTTCACATGGCTCAGTTCCCTCAAGGGGTTTATGCCGAGACCTTCAACAAATGAACCGAGCCCCTGCCTGATTTGGGAGCACCTGTCCTCTGCTGCCTCTGCTGCTACCACCCAAGGGGTCCTGAATTATGGAGACACCCCACTCCCCTCTTGACCAGCCAAGCAGGCTCTGTCAGTGACCTTTGGAGTCTGTGGGTTGGAGGACCTGCGTGTCCACTGGAGATTCCATCCCTTAAGCCTGCTCAGATCTGCTCCTCTAGGTGCTATGTGGCATGGCAGTCCTGGGCTCTGCTCTGGGTCTGCTGTGAGACGGACCTTTGGTTTTGGTTTTTCAGGGCTCTTTGGAACAGAAACCTCCTCCATTTTGTTGTTGTGTGGTTTCCACTGCGGCAGAATTTGTTGGGAGTTCTTCTTTACAGGTATTTTATGGGCTGTGGGTTCGAAGCTAGCATACGTGAGTCCTTCTACTCAGCCATCTTGGCTCCTCCCATACCACTTTTTCAAGTCATATATTTTTGAAATATTTATTACATCCCAAATTTTTGGTCACGATATGAGATTCTTTATATCATCTTCAATAAGACATATGTGTGTGTATGCACAGATGTATACGTATATATATATATATATATATATATATATATATATATATATGTGTGTGTGTATATCCATATATAATCTTCCATTAAAAGTAAAATTAGGAATGCATATACGTAAAATATTTACATGTAATTTACATATACATATATTATTTTTATTCATATGTGTTTGTGTGTAATCTCCTGAAATGATTCATATTTCTTCCAAGTGACCTCCTGACTAACCTTGCTTTGCATACCCCCAAACTCAAAGGAAGAAAAAATTATCTTTTCCCAATTATTTTGTGGTTTAATATGTTCCAAACTTTACCATGAACTCTTTACACTCACTCTCAGGCAGACAGAGAGAGAGAGAGATGGAGAGAGAGAGAGAAAAAGAGAGAGAGAGAGAGAGAGAGAGAAAGAGAGAGAGAGAGTGAGAGAGAGAGAGTGAGAGTGACAGACAGAGAGAGAGAATCTTTGGTCGAATAATGTGATGAAATCTTCTTTTGTGCCTTTCTTAGTCTTTTCTGTGGATGGTGTATATTCTAGGCTGAATCTGGTACTTGATTTTCAAGTAGTGGCCATTCAGAAACGTCTTGAATTTTCAGGAAGTTAACGGGAAATTATTAGTGGAGGAGAGTCATTTGAAACTGACTTTCTAAAATGATCAGTGTACATCACGGGAGAAGATGAGGGCAGTCAGATGGAGCAGTAGACTCACGGGGCCTGAAGTGCAGAAGAACTGACTCAGACACTTATTAATTGTGTGACCCTGTCTGTCTCATTTTCCTTATTTGTAAAATGAGCTGGAGAAGGAAATGGAAAGCAGTCCAGTATTTTTGCCAAGAAAACAGAAAGTGGGGTGACACATAAAAACCAGACACTATTGAAAAATGACCAAACAACAAAAATAGATGAACTTTCTGTGAAAACAAGTGAAGCAAGCACAGAAGCTTTGTAGGAAGTTTATTTTTACTTGCATCAAAATGGAGCCAAACATTATTTTTTCAAAATTCTCAGTCATGTTCCCCAAGGGTTATGTAAGTCAATTGTTGCTGTACATGGAGCACTGAACTTGAAACATGTTTGAATTTAGCCTGTGATTCTTAACACCACTGTGACTTTAACTTCTCTGGGCCTCATGTACTGAATATAGTAAATTACAGACTTGGACTCGATAATCACATGACTACATTACTGTTTTAACTCTTTTGTTTCCGTCATTGCCTTTTACCAACAGTCTATACAATCCTACGAACTATTCAGAATAAGGTTTTACAAGGCACTAAATAAAATTTAGTAGATTTAAACGTCATATTGAAATAATTATCAGAATATTTTACCTTGTGAAATAAATGTTTTGTCATACGAGATAATGTATTGAAATGCAGGCAAATTAAAGTTAAATTTTGTTTTTTCAAGGACTGTGAGTGTGAAGGTTTGTGTTGACTATCCAGGAATAGTACAAAACTGTGGCATCATGTTTGACCAGAAAACAGGAGAATCTTGGCAGTCCACTAAGCAGATTTGGTTTAATTTTCTTGATAAAAATATTGAAATTCACATTTCAAGAATATATAAATCAATATGACATAAATGTATGCATATATATATATATATATATATATATATATAATGTATATCTCTGTGTATGTATACACATACACACAACAAGGTACAAGGTGAGACAGAGAGAGAGAGAGAGAGAGAGAGAGAGAGAGAGATTCAAAGCTTTCATAACTTTGATTGACAATGTGAAGAATGGTTTCTCTCTAGGAAAACATATTTACCCAAAGCTTTTTAAATTCGACAGTTAAAGTGTGTTTTACCTTTTTTCATTTTGGTCCAAAGATCAAGGTATTCTTATATATTCAAAATAGTTTATGCAAAATAGAAAACAATTGTAAATTTACTATTCGACTTTAGTGCCATCACAAATTAGACAATTTTATCTGAAGTTTCTTGTTGTCCTAGATTTCTCTTTTTAAAGAATTTGACAGAAGTGATTCTATTCCCTCTCCAACGTGGTAAATTTCTTCCTGGCATGTGAAATTTTATGAGGATTTGGGCACTTCTTTTTGCTTTCATAACAGAAGTTTAGCACAATTATATACTTTTTTCTTCAGCATTGTTAAGACTGAATTATGGCCCTTGCTTTGAAATACTGATCTAATTCATGTGGTTAAAAATATTTACCAGTCACATCAAATAATGGCTAAAATACTTCTTTTAAAAATGGTCCAGGTGACTTTTTTTCTTTCAGAAATCATCCCATTAGTTTGAACAACTTGAAATTATCTTAAAAGTCAGTGAAGTTCTATGTAGTTGAATGCACACACGCACACACACAAACACACACACATTCACGCACACACACACGCATTTCTTGCAAAATCTATTAAAAATTCTGTGGTCCTATCATAAGCATCATCAGTGTTAACGGCAGCAAGTTTTTGTGTTAACAATTTTGTTACTGAAGGATTTTAAATGACAAATAGAATTAGTCATGTTGTACAAGCTCTCCGAAGCTTTATTTGTCTAAATAACTTTTGGGAGCTCCTGCAAACTCAAAGGTTATCACAGTAGATCAGGAGTCTTTTGCTCTATAAGACCATGGCCATTATTCCTTGTGGAGTAACACAACTTCCTGTGCCTTCCTGGAAATATTCGCATTTTCTACATTGTTTGCAGTTTTCTTAAAATTCTTTTAAAATATATACTATTTTTCAAAGAGTTATAACAGAAAAATACTTCCTGTAACACTGGATCATTAGATTGCAAGGTTATCAAGAGCAGGGACTACCTTTTGTCTCTTTGCCCTGCCCATAGTTTAGTATAATGCCTGCACATAGCAATTTTGTTTTAAATGTTGTTTGACTGATTGATATTGATGAAACCTTTTTGTGCATGCATGCTTTTGCTTTGTAACAGTGTCCAAGAAAATTGAAATCTAAAATAAAAACGGAAAAAGAATCTCTGTAATCAAAGCATTTCTAGAACTTATGCTGCCACTATCATTGGGCTGCCTATTCAGATGAACACGGAATTTTTAAATGCAATTTTATACATGAAACCTTTTTTATTATTGATATTTCTCATTTTTTGAATCCAACTATTCAATGGTATATCTATCTTTTTTAGTAAAACTAGCCACATATTATATTAATCATGAAATTTGTATATAATTTCAGTTAGAGAGACTGCTGTAAAAAGAGATGAGTCAAACACTATGATAAAATAAGTTTCTTCAGTTTAATAGATGTTACTTAATAAATTTGTATGACAATTCAAAGGTAAGTATATGATCAATTAAAGAGATGTTGAAAGTTTAGCAATAGTAATGAAATAGCAGAATATACCTAATTCCAATGGAATTGATTCCTTTAGAATTTGAGATGAGGAAAAATAATGCAAATTAACCGTTAGCAAGTGGAAAGTAAATTTATCACCCCACATAATCTACTTATAGTAGTACCTGCCTTCTTAACCCTATTAAATCTATAACATGAAGTAGTATATAAGATCCGTAGAATTTAAAAACGTGAAAAATTGTGTATTATTTAATCAAAATAATAATTAACTGATATATATATAGTTTGAATCATTTTTATCAAGAATCATTTTCTTCTGGAATCATTTTATGAAGAAGTTGATTCCGTTGGAACCTCAGTGAGCTCCACATTTCATAATCATTTCTCGACTTCTCTTATAGTGTTTTGGAGGTTTGCTAGTGTTCCACATTTTCATTTCCTTTCTTGGCATACCTTCTCACTCCTTTACTGATTATATTTCTCAGGTTCACTCCTTGTCCCCATACTTTTTCTTTCATATTCACACTGTCACGGAATTCATCCTTTCTTTTTTCCACCAAATCTCCACTGATGTCTCCTAAATCTATGTCATTAGTCTTAATCTCTCATCCAAACTTTTCTTATGTTTCCGTGAGTGCTTTTTTAAATCTGCTTTATTAAAACATAAATTTTGAACACACTTTTATCTCCCTGCATAAATTCTTTCCTGTTTTCAATTATTATTAAGATTAACATCATGAAAATTAAAACTACTACTTATTTGAAATATTGCCAAACTTTTGAGGGGTTTTCCTGTATGGATGTGCATGAATGTGTGTGCAAAACTTTGGACAAATCATCTTTTTCTCTTCAACAAGTTCCTCCATCTGTGAAATAATAAAGATAATGATGATTATACTGACGATGATGATGATTAGATCTATGCCTTTATTGACAAATAAAGTTCCAAAGTAAGGATCGTTCCTGTAGCAATTCAGTTTGGCAACTCTTTGTTCCACACAATTTTAGAGAATTCTTGGACCCCTAAGACGTACAATGACTTATCTAGGATAATAGAGAAAGTATGATTCATTGGTGGGACATGAATCTAAGTCTTCCTGTATTCGGGGTAACCATTTGGCTAATCTTTATCCAATGACAGCTTACATTTATGTACTATATTAAATTTCAGTGAGTATTCACTTCATATTCAGGCATGTGATCTTCATAACAACTTCATAATAACTCTCTTAAGTAGGTACCATTATTTCCAATTCATTTTTCAGATAATTTTAGATATAAATGCTAAATCAAAAGTGATGTGAGATTCAAAGCAGACACAGATAGTCATTGAAATAGGCAACATGATTTGTTTCCTTAGAGTAAAAGCCGTCATTTATGTATCACTATAAAGTCCGTGAAGCACCTAATATAATCTTATTTCAGCATTGATGAAACTGTGAGGTAGATTTTCCAGTTATAATTTTCTACATTTTACAGATAAGAACTTGAGCCTTAGAGGAGGGAAAGTGATTTGGTGATGGTCCCACAAGTTAAAATTGTCAGAAGAAATTGAAGCCAAATCTTCCGACTCCGAGGTCAGTTCTCTATCTGTTATCATGTGCTTTTTCTAGACTTACCAAAATCTAGAGGATAGTTGCTTTTTTTTATCCTGCGACTTCACTCCCTGTTCATATTACTGCATGTATTCTTTCCATTTACATGTTTTTCATTATCAAAAATCAAACAAAAATGGTACTGAAAGAAAATAAAGTGGCAAAGAAAAGAATACATTTATAGAGATTACATGAGATAATTCAGAGCATTTTCGAATCATGTTCTTTTGAGTGATTCGATTTAGGGTAATTTTTCTTCTCTCTAACTTCTTTGCACATGAAAGACAAAGTGTTCTTGGGGTGTCACTTCCTACTTTTCCAGGCACATTTATAGATTTCAAATATTCCTTCATGTAAATATTGTTGATAATGTAGTATCTATGGATGAAAACAATACATTAAAAAATTCCCAAATAAACTAATTGTCTACAGTCAGTCAAACAACATTCTTGGTATTGTGAATTTTAAACTGTTAAATTTCCTACAAGAGTTATATTCTTTCTTTGGTATTTTTTTTGTTTTCTCATTTTGATAACTTGAAATTTCCACACCTCTACCTTCTATACCACCATCATTTTGATAAGGAATGGATGAACAACAATCCTACTTAATGCGGTGAACATTGACTCTGTTAAAGACAAAGCCAGTCTTATTCACATACAACAAGCAGACTCATGGGAATTAACAAAACTTTCCCAGAAAAAGTTTTGGGATTAAATTTTTCTGCTTATTTCTTACTGCTTTGCTGCCTTTTACGATGACTGATACAATAACTGCGTTCAAGAAGCAATAGAAATACAATTTACCTATGAATGCAGGAAGGCAAAATTTGTTACCCTATATTCTGAAAGGGAACTAACTGAATTTTTTGTAATTAAAAAAAAATTCCCCAACTCATGTTAGGCTATGTGAAGGCAATACATTTAAGCAAGATTCGCAATGTAACCATTGTAAATTCTCATCCCTGTTCAATCCTCTTCAACAGTATGTTATAGTAGTATAACATATTGTAGATGTAAAAGAGGAATAAGTATGTAGGCTTGTGACAGAAAAGCATGTGGGATAAAGTCTTTTGAGAAGGCCACAGATAGTTGTTCCACTCTGTGAAGCCTTGTTCTTTATTTTGAGGTGACTGATATTTACCAGTAAATAAAACAAGAAGGATCTGTTTCTATAATCTTTAAATGATATTTTCAGTATATTGCATTGGTAAGAACATTAGGAAATAGACAAAAGACCACTTAGTTAATAGATTCAGGCTTGACCTAACAATGGACCACAATCAAATGAACCCTGCTGTTGTTCCTGGATGGACAATGTCACGGTACTCCTCTAAGACCTCACTTGATACATGAAACATTTTGAAAAGAAGTGTCCTTCCTTAACTATCATTCTAATATTTATGTTATCACCAATATTTATATGTAAACCCCTTTAATAAAGTGACAGACTGCGGGGTGGTTTCACATTCACATCTCCATTACCGTGCACATATAGTAAATAGATATAGTACTCACTACATATGTTTACCTAAAGCAAGAAATCTATAAAGTGTTCCAAATGAATTGTAATACAATTATTTTTTCACTTATTACCAACTAGAAAATAGTGCTATGCTTTTCAAAATAATATTTCATCCTCACAGTTTCATGAAAAATGCTCAATTCTTCACCAAGATCCAATTTGTGGATATAAGGGAGGAAAATAAATTGAAATTCATATATTTAAATTGAATAATGTTTGCCTGGCCACACCTTCTGCATAGAATTTTTCATTCCTGACTTTCTCTGTGTGTAAATGAGAGGATTCAAAATAGGTGCAATCACTATATAAAATAAGGAATGCTTTTTCGTTATTGCAAGATCTGGGTAGAGGAGGTATGTGGAGATACGGGGCACAAAGAAAAGGACCACAGCCATGATGTGGGAACCTTAAGCTGAGAGAGCTTTTCTCTTACCTTCTGATGAATATGTACGAAGGGTTTGCAATATGGTAATATAAGGTAACACCAAAACCCAAAAGGTAATCATGGCTACCATCCCAGTATTTGCAATGACTAAGCAATTAACAATATTTGCGTCCATGTAAACCAGTAGCAGGAGGGATTTCACATTACACATATAGTGATCAATGTGGTTAGGACGAAAAAAGGTGAAATAAGAATCATGTGAAGCTGGGCAATGGAATGGCAAAAGGCCACAACCCAGGCCAGAAGAATTAATAAATTACATCTTTTCTGGTTCACAATTTATGAGGTAGTGTAATGGCTTACAGATGACAGTGTAACTATCAAAGGCCAGGGACACAAGGATGAACATCTCAACACCACCCAGTCAGTGAGGACTGAAGACTTGAGTCATACTGCTATTGCAGGACATAGTTTTTCTTTTTGCATCTATGTCCCTGATCAGCCTGGGTATGTCGGTAGACGTATAAGCCAAATCCATAAGAGCCAAATGACAGAAAAAAACAGTACATAGGATGTTGAATCAAATAGCTATAAGAAATGGTAATAAAGGTGACAAAGTTCCCAAAAAGTATTACAAAATAACATAGCAAGAAGAAAATAAGACTTAAAATATTCATTTCCTTATTTGTGAACAGGCCAAAGAAAACAAATTCAAAGACATTGGTCTGCATTTTGATGCACTTGTAGTACGTGATGAGTCTGCAGGGGGAAAATATCTGAAATCATATAGAACACCGCACTTACCTTTCCATTTCATTGGAATCAAG
>JAQQSK010011894.1:0-12095 GCA_028658325.1 Potorous gilbertii
CAAATGGGGAGAAAATTTTGGAACCCAAAATCTTGTGAAAATGAATGTAAAAAGTTAAATAAGTAAATTTATAAAAAAATATAATAAAATTCTGCCTAAAAAAGAAAAAAAAGAAAAATTTCATAATTTCTAAAAGTTTAATATAAATGTGAGTTATTGTTGTCAAAAAAGCTCAAAAATCTTTTTTTAAGCTATGATCCACATTTCAGTCCTCCATTTTTTCCAGCTCATCTCTTCTTTCATGTCTCGCTAGCACCGCAAACTCAGTATATATTAGTGAACTCAATTATCTCACTCAATGGATACCTAAAAGTTTTTAAAATTTACATAATAGAAAAAGACCTGAGATTTTTTTTTCTGATGTAGGGAATTCCATGATGAGGAAACTCTTTGCAATGATGTTCTTCATGTTCTCTGTAACTTAGAGAGTTGCAACCCTTTTTATAGTTTTCTTGAGTCTTATGTCCCTAAATACCAAATATTCTATTAAGTTCTGTTCTTTTCATCAGGTATACTTGAAAGTCTTCTATTTAATTGTGACCATTTTTTCCCCTGAAAGATTATATTCAGTTTTCCTTTCCAGAGTATCATATTCCAAGCCCTCCATTCTTTTAATATGAAGCCACCAATTTCTATGTAAATATTTAATTCCAGCTAACTATATCTCCAATTTATCATCTCCCTTGATTTTTTGTATTTATTTTTAGATTTCAACATTCATTTCCACAAAATTTTGAATTCCAATTTTTTGCTCCATCTCTTCCCTTCCACCCCATAACACTTTGCATTCTGATTACACGTTCACTCAATGTATTCTCCCTTCTATCACACCCCACCCTTCCCTATCCCCAACTTCTCTCTTTTCTTCTAGGGCAAGATAAATTTCAATACCCCATTACCTGTATTTCTTATTTCCCAATAATATGCAATAACAATTCTAAATATTCATTTCTAATACTTCCAATTCCAGCTTCTCTTCCTCCTTCCCTCCCTACCCATCCCCACTGAGAAGGCAAGCTATTCAACATAGGATATATATATATATATATATATATATATATATATATATATATATGTATGTATATATATATATATGTATGTATATATATATGTATGTATGTGTATATATATATATATATATACACATACATACATATATATACATACATATATATATATATATATATGCGTCGTTTTGCAAAACATTTCCATAATAACCATGTTGTGTAAGATATTGCCCTCCATCCTACACTGTCCCCCTCTTTTTTTCTATTCTCTTATTTGACCTTGTCCCTTTCCAAAAGTATTTACTTCTAGTTACTCCTGTCTTCCATTTGCCCTCCCTTCTATCATCCCCCTCACCTCACTTGCCCCTCGTCCCTTACTTTCCTCTAGTGTAAGATAGATTTTCATACCAAATGTAGTGAGCCTCTTATTCCCTCCTCAAGGCATATGTGAAGAGAATAAGCTTCTCTTTTTTCCTTTCACTTCCTTTTCTCCTCCACTAAAGAAGATTTTTCTTCTCTCTTTTATGAGTGATAACCTACCCCATTCCATTTCTCCTGCCAATATTTTCCTCTATCATCCCTTAATTTTATTTTTGTATGCATATCATCTCTTCTGATTCAACTCAACCTGTACGCTCTATGTGTGTGTGTGTGTGTTTCTGTGCATGTGTGTGTGTGTGTGTGTGTGTGTGTGTGTGTGTATAATCCCTCCACCTACTCAAATACTGAGAAAAATGTCCAGAGTTACAAATATTATCTTTCCATGTAGGAATATAAATAGTTCAGCTTTAGAGAGTCCTTTATGATTTCTCTTTCCTGTTTACCTTTTTGTGCTTCTCTTGATTCTTATGTTTGAAAGTCAAATTTTCTATTAAGTTCTAGTCTTTTCATCATGGATGATTGAAAATCCTCTATATCATTGATGTTTATTTATTATATGTAATATTATTTATTATAATATTTATAACATAATAATTTATTACAATATTTATTATATTTAATATTTAGTATATATTTAATATATATTTATTCCCTTGAAGTATTATACTAACTATTTCTGGGTAGGTGATTCTTGGTTTTAATTTCAGTTCCTTTGACTTCTGGAATATCCTATTCCAAGCCCTTTGATCCCTTAATATAGAAGCTGCCAGATCCTGTGTTATTCTTATTGTATTACCACAGTACTTGAGTTATATCTTTCTAGCTGCTTAAAATATTTTCTCCTTGACCTGAGAACTCTGAAATTTGGCCACAATATTCCTAGGTAGTTTCTCTTTTTGAGTCTTTTTCAGGTGGTTATTGGTGAATTCTTTCAATATTTATTTTGCCCTCTGGTTCTAGAATATCAGGGCAGTATTCCTTGATAATTTCATGAAAGTTATTGTCTGAGCTCTGTTTTTGACCATGGCTTTCAGGTAGTCCCATAATTTTTAAATTGTATCTCCTGGATCTATTTTCTAAATCAATTGTTTTTCCAATGAGGTATTTCACATTATCTTCTATTTTTTTCAATCTTTTGGTTTTGCTTTTTAATTTCTTGGTTTTTCTCATAGTGATTAGCTTCCTTGAGCTCCAGTCTCTCTTTTAAAGAACTGTTCTGTTCAGTGAGCTTTTGAACCTTCTTTTCCATTTGGCTAATTTTGCTATTTAAAGCCTGCTTCTCCTCATTGGCTTTTTGGACCTCTTTTTCCATTGAGTTAGCCTATTTTTAAAGGTGTTATTTTCCTCAGCATTTTTTTAGTTCTCCTTTAGCAAGCTGTTGACTTGCTTTTCAGGCTTCTGTGGCTTCATATTCAGTACCTACTGGAGGCAGAAATCTTGACCTCCTGGGACAGTATGCCTTAAGGATGGAGGGAGATACCTGGTTACGAAGAAAGTAATCTTTTATGGGTCCTAGTGTTCCTCTTCTCCCCAGTACTGTGCTCAAGGCTGAGATTCAGATCAGCTGTTCAATTCCTCCAGGTTCTTTGGGTGGGGGCAGCACCACCACTAAGGGCTGAGGTTCAGATCAGCTGCTCAATTCCCCTGGAGGCTTTAAATTGAGCTGCCTGGATAATGGACCCAGGTTTCTTCCACGGCCAGTATAGCCACTTGCCACCTGCTGCTGCTATGGCTTCTGCTGCCACCACCTCTGCCATCACCTGGGGCCAGTGTTGGGGAACACTCTGCTCCCCTCCTGCCCATCTGGTAAAACCCTTCCACACCAACTTTTGAAGCTTTCTTTGTTGCTTCTGGATTGAGGAACCTGGGACCCTCCCTGTTCTGCCCTGGAGATTTTTTCAGGACCTGTTCCTCCTAGTGTCGCATGATCAGGGCGGGGCTCTCCTCTGCTCAGCCTCTCGTGAGGTAGACCTTTTCTGTCATCCTTCGAGATTACCATTGGCTGGAAACCTCTTTCATTCTGTTCTGTGGCTTCTGCTGCTCTAGAATTTGTTGAGAGTCATTTTTTACAGGTATTTTGTGGGTTGTGGGAGAAGAAGTAGAGTATATGCATCTTTCTACTCTGCCATCTTGGCTCTGCCCCACCCCCTTGATTTTTATAAAGAGATTGTGTTTGTATGTGTGTGGGTGTGGGGGGGGGCTGTATTGATGTACAAACCTCCTTACTTTAAAGATGAGAAAACTGAGTACCAGTAAGGTGGAATGACTTGTCTAATAGAGGAGACAGGAGAGTCGGGATTCAAACTCAGACCATTAAACCTAAAATCTAACACTATTGCATCAGAGATGATGGCCTTAATAAAGTGAAGCCAGCAGAATTGGAAGCAAGGTTCGATCAGATCTTGAAATTTCTGTGTATGTATATAATTTTGTGTTTACTTAAGTGTGTACATATTGCATTATTTCAATAGATGGTCTCCTTAATTCCTGAGACAATTTCATTTGTTTTTTTTTTTACTGTACTATAAACGCTGTGTGCGTTTTATATGTGGTTGATGATTTGAATGTTCTATTCAATATGCAGGGATCTAGGACATCTACTCATTTTTTCAGAGTTAGATTGAGAACTAAACAAGAAGCTGTAGAACAATGGATCTAGCTTCAGAAAAACTGAATTGTAGTCTTATCTTTATCACTTATTAGCTGTGGTGACCTTGAGCAAATCTACTGTCCCTTTCAATTTCCTCACTGATAAAAAAAAATGTTCACATACTTACATTCAACTGTCTTTAGAGATGATAAGATAATGCATTTAAAAGTATTTATTAAGGTATAACATGCTATAAAAATATCAGTGATTTGAGTTGTTGTTGCTCTTTCTGTGCTTTAAGGGGTCAGCATATTTTAAGGCCTTGCTCCCTCTTTTTCTGTTTCTGTAAGAGCAACTTCCTTGTAATCCTCCATAAACTGGACAAAATCTGGCACAAGACTTTTGTTTTGTTTTATTTACTTTGTTTTGTTTCCATATTTTGTAATAAAGATCTCTTATTAAATCTTGATGAACCAGGGAAATGAAATGAAAGGAATACTTTATTCTTTCAGAATTTAGTGAATTAATAGACTTTTTGTTGTATTATTCCAGAGAAATAAAATCTTAATTCATTGACAGAAGTTGCAATTGTTGTCTTATCTTAAATACATTTAAGCTTAATAATTGTTTAGAGATTCATAAAGAATTTTAAACCAGTTCTTTCTCTTCTCCTTTAAAGAAACTTACTCTTCAAGTTCCAAAGTTTTTGAGAACTGTGGTCTTACAGTGACCTCATAAATTCATCCCAGGATTTAGCTAATTTTACTCAAACTGTGATTTAGTATAATTTAAAGGCCAAATCTAAATTATCTACTGTGACTGCTTCAGGAGCTCACAGTTGGTGAAAGTCACAAGTTGAGAAGCTGTCAAATACATGATTGTGCCCTGCATTATAAATTTCACTGTGATCAATCTTATTTTCCAAATTATAATAATTTTGGTACTGATTCAATTTTTGCTGGATCAAATGCCTGTTGTCAGCCAACTTATATTAAGTGTATACTCCATGTCATTTTCTGTGCTTCGAGTTGAGGATGACACCTAGTTTGAAAGCCTAGGTAACTGGAAAGATACTAGTAACTTTATAAGAAATAAAGAAATTGTGCTCATTTTGAGCAAAACATATATTAAAATGGGAAAATAATACTAAAATTAGCATGGCCCCTGCACAAGAATAACATATAAATTTGTGAAACATTCCGTATTTTTATAAAGCTGAGTACCCTTGCTACTGGGATAAGAGATCACTGTTTGACAAAAACTCCTGAGAAAACTGAAAAAATAGTATGGTGGAAATTGGCATAGACCAATACCTGATATCATATATCAGAATAAAGTCCAAATGGGTATATGATCTAGGTATAAAGGCTGACACTATAAACAAATTAAGGCAGAAAAGAATCATGTACTTGTCAGATTTATGGAGAATGGAGGAATTTATGACCAAACAATAGATAGAGAACATTATGAAATGCAATATGGATAATTTTGACTCCAAAAATTGAAAAAGTTTTTGTACAAACAAAGCCAATATAACCAAGATTAGGAGGAATGCAGAAAAATGGAAAATGTTTCACAGCTAGTATCTCTGATAAAGTCCTCATTTCTAAAATACATAGAGAACTGAGACAAATTTACAAGAATACAAGTCTTTCTCCAATTGATAAATGGTCAGAGGATATAAACAGGAAGTTTTCAGAGGAAGAAATTAAATATTTCTATAGTCACATTACAAAAATGCCCTAAATCACTATTGGTTAGAGAGGTGAAAATCAAACCAACTCTGAGTTACCGCATTACAAAGGGCTATAAAAACTTGCATATTGTTTGACCCAGCAATATTGCTTCCAAGGTTATATTCTAAAGAGATCATAAAAATGGGAAAAAGACCCACATGTACAAAAATATTTATAGCAGCTCTTTTTGTGGTGTCTAAGAACTGGAAATCAAGGAAGTGTCCATCTATTAAGGAATGACTGAGCAAGTAGTGTTATATAGATGCAATGGAATACTATTTTGCTATAAGAAATGACAAACAGGAGGACTGCAGAAATACCTGGATAGACGTATGTGAACTGATGCTGAGTGAAGTGAGCAGAATTAGGAGCCATTGTATATGAGGACTGTTTTTGATAGATTCAGTCCTGCTCAGGGACAAGGACCTAAAGCATTACCAAAGGAGACATGCTGCAAAATGCCATCCATATCCAGAGAAAGAACTATGAAGCTGGAATACAGAATGAAGATATTTTCTCTTTTGTCATGTTTTATTTTGTTTTGCTTTTTCTCATGGTTTCTCCCATTTGTTTTAATTCTTCCATGCAACATGACTAACGTGAAAATGTATTTAATAAGAATGTATGGGAAGAGTCCATATAAAATTGCATGCCATCTGGGGAAGGGAGGAGGAGGAAATTTGAAACTTATGCAACTGATTGTTGAAAACTAAAAACAAAGAAATGAATTAATTTAGGGGGAAAAAAGAAATAAAGCAATTATCAACTGAAGAGAGTTTGGGAGGAAAAGAGAATGAATTACATTTTGAACATGTTAAATTTTGAATGTCCACAGGCCATCCAGTTCAAGACTCCCAAAAAGGCACGTGAGACTGGAGGTCAAAAGAAAAGTTAGCGTTGGACAAATAGAAGAGAGAGTCATATGCATAAAGATTAAAATTGAAACCATGAGAATTGATAAACTCACCAATTTAAATAGTGTAGAATGAGAATAGAGGTCAGGGGAGAGGTTTCATATGTAGATTCACTTAAATAGAAAATCAGCTTAGTGTTTGACATTATTATTGGTTGAGTGTGATAGCAGCCACCTGCTTATGCATGTTAATGCTTTAAAATGATATTATGACCAACAATGACATAATTAATAACTGAAACCTCATTGTACTCTAGCTATTTGGAAGGCCTTCATGAACAGGTCATGATTTTTCACAGGTATATCCATATATTCCCCCCAAAATATAGACATCCAAGGAAGAACACACTATTGGGGGTAATGTGCCAAAATTAAAATGACATTAGAAACTGGGTAGAGCTGATCTTTTTATAAATATGCTTAAAGATCTTAATAATATGACCCAATCAAGAATGTAAAGTAATAGGTTGTTATTTTAATTCAGTTCAACAATTCAAGCTACACACTGCTTATTGTGTGTAGAGCATAGCAATATGTGATGAAGGAAATATTGAGTTTAGTCATGGGCTAATTGTAGCCCTCATGGAGCTTACCTTGAGGAGCTGGAGAATAAGCCTGCAAAGATGGTAATCCTTAAGCTTGGAAATGTAGCATGTTCCCTGACAACTGAGACGGAGAATGATATGTTGGTGATGGATATCATCTTTCTGATGGTGAATGTGACTCTGATACCTGCATTATCATGTAGAACATAGACAAAACACACATATAAATTAGATACCATGTGTTGATAAATCTGATTCGACCGCCTTTTTCTTTCAGATACAACTCTGGTTTATTCTGAGTCTTATTGCTTTAGAAACTCAAGAAAAATAGGAACCTTATCATTTTTTCCTACCTATTCCAGAATCATGCATCTTTTAGGTCTTATTTCCTTACTCTATAATCACAAGGCAGTATCTAGCTGCTCTTAACTATTCTGATAGTGAGTGACTCAAATTAAATGTCTAATCCACTGACCCCAGCAATCCTGCCATCTGAAAAATTGCTCCATTTTTTCTCCCTCTGTGTTTCAAAGCTATTTTTTTCATTAGTTTTGGTCTAGATGTATGGTGTTATACTTGGAGTATATGAAAAATTATTTTTAAATAAATTGCTCATCTAGAGAAGTAATTCTGTTAGATGTGTATAGTTTTACTGTATTTTAGAATATACTATTTTAGTCTGTAAACTCTAAAGTCTATATGCTCAAAAAGGTTACATATGTGTGTGTATGTGTGTGTGATTTACTGGGGGTAGAACATGCTTATTAAATGTTATTTGATTAAAATTTTAGAATTTCTAAGACTGAAAGGAAATTTGGGGTATATGACCCTGCTTAGAAGTTAAAGTGAACACTCATGACTTGCAAAGAACTCTAAACTTCCTCTTAAAAATCAGGCAATTTTCTTCAGGTTTTGATTCAGACTCAACAACAAGCTATAAAGAGAAGATAACATTTTTCATATGGTATTGCCATGATTGTTTTGTCAAATACCTGTACTAATATCAGTTTAAATAGCATTTAAATGTGTAATAAAATAATAATCTTAAAATCTTTTTCTTTATTCACCTGCATTGCACAAGAGGAATATTTTAAATATGAAGTTAACCAAGTGCAAAGGGCTTTATTCCCATTTTATTATCTACAAATACAGTCATTTAAAACTTTGTATAAAATTCAACAAGTATAATTTTGAACAGATTGCAGGTAGCATCAAAATTTTCATCTTGAATGAGCTTTTTTTGCATTTAACAGTTCTATAAAGAACCTTATATAAGGTTGCTATTGATTTCACAAACATTTAAAAAGTATACGTTAGTATATTAACAGAATCTGATTTTTGTCACAGAAATACTTTTTCTGTAAATGTATTGTGTGTGTACTCTTTCAAATTCTTATTTAAATTTATTAGATTTCATGCTAGCTACTGAGAACTTTACAAAGTGCTCTCAGCAGCCTTCCTTTCCCTCAATAAAACCACCTTTAAATCTAAAGGGAAAGGAAAACTTTTTTGGTATTTGAATTTTTTTAAATTTTAAATGTTTATACATTAATATTTAGTTTTCAGCATTCATTTCTACAAAATTTTGAATTCCAAATTTTCTTCCCATCTCAAAAATATGAAACACTTCACAAATTTGCACGTCATAGGGGCCATGCTAATCTTCTCTGCATCATTCCAATTTTAGTATATGTGCTGCCAAAGCAAGCACTTGAATTTTATTTTTAATATATTTATTTTGTTAAATAATTCCCAAATACTTATAAAATGTTTAACATTCTTTTTTTTGAATTGTGAGTAATAGATACTTTCTCTTTCTCCTGCTCTTCCCTCACCCATAGATAAGACAATAACTATGTTAGCAATTATGCATGTAGAGTCATGAAAAACCTATTTCCCTATTAGTCATATAACAAAAGAGAATGCACAAAACTACCCAAGGAAAATTGTTAAAAAACAAGGTTTTTTCTTTTTTGTTTTGTTTTTTTTAATATAGGCTTCAATCTAGTTCTGTCTCTGGAGGCGACATTTTCAAATTGCCTTGGATCATTGTCTTGATTAGAGTTGGTAATATTTTTTCCAGTTGTTCATTACTACAATATTTCTGTTTCTATATTTAATGTTCTCTTTGTTCTACTTACTTGATTTTGTATCTGTTCACATAAATCTTTTCAGGTTTTGCTGAAATCATCCTTCTGTCATTTCTATTTAAAAAATTTTTAAATAAATTTATTTTCAGTTTTCAACATTCATTACTACAAACTTTTCAATTACAAATTTTCTCCTTATCTTACCATACTCCCACGGCAGGATGATTGCCCTTTTCTCCAATCTGCCTTCTCTTCTATCATATCCAGACCATCCCTTTCTCTGTTTTCCTATAGGATAAGAGATTTCTATATTACATTGCCTATATGTTATTTCCTAGCTGCATGTAAAAACAACTTCTAATATTCATTTTTAAAGTTTTGAGTTCCATATTCTATACCTTTCCCCCTCTCCATCCACCCTCACTGAGAAGGCAAGCAATTGGATACAAGTTAGACATGCAAAAGACTTCCATAACAATCATGTTGTGAAAGTCCAACTATATTTTCCTTTATTCTATCCACTCCTCCACTTATCCAATTCTTTCCTTTGACCTATCCCTCTACAAAAGTGTTTGCTTCTGATTACACCTTTCCCCATTCTGCATTTCCTTTTCTCCCCTCTTTTATTCCTTCTCCCAACCCCACCCTGCTTTCCTGTAGGGTAAAATAGACTTCCATACTCAATTATATGTGTATATTATTCCTTCCTGAAGCCAAATCCAATGAAAAGAAGGCTCACTTATTCCCTCTCACCTTCTTTTTCTTTTCCTCCATTATAAAAGCTTTTTCTTGACTTTTTTTATGCAAGATGATTAACTACATTCTACTTCTCCCCTTCCCTTTCTCCTAGTACCTTCCTCTCAACTCTTATTTTACTTTTTAAAGGTATCATACCTTCATATTCAACTCTTTCCATGTAGGAATATAAACAGTTCAACTTTAATAAATCCCTTATGGTTTCTTTTTCCTATTTACCTTTTCATGCTTCTGTTGATCCTTTTATTAGGAAGTCAGATTTTCTATTCAACTCAGATTTTTTCAACAAAAACACTTGGAACTCTTCTGTCTCATTGAAGTTCCATTTTTTCCCCTGAAGCATTATATTTAGTTTTGCTGAGTGGGTGATTCTTTATTTTAATCCTATGTCCTTTGATCTCTGGAATATTCAATCCAAAGCCCGTTGATCCCTTAATGTAGAAGCCACTAAATCTTTTGTTATCCTGATTGTGTTTCCGTAGTACTTGAATTGTTTCCTTCCCATTGCTTGTAATATTTTCTCCTTGACCTGGGAACTCTGGAATTTGGCTACAATATCCCTAGGAGATTTCCCCATGGGATCTCTTTCTGGAGGTGATTGGTGGATTATTTCTATTTTCCACTCTAGTTCTAGAATATCAGAGCAGGTTTCCCTGAAAAATTCTTTTTTAAAAAAATAAATTTATTAATTTAACTTTTTAAATTCAGTTTCACAAAATCTTGGATTCCAAATTTTCTCCCAATTTGTCCCCTCCCCTCACCTCAATACACTGAGCATTCTAATATCCCCTATCATCAATCTGTCCTCTCTTCTATCATCCCTCCCTTCCCTTGTCCACATCTTCTCTTTTGTCTTGTTGGGCCAGATAAATTTCTATTCTCCGTTACCTGTATTTCTTATTTCCTGGTAGCAAGAACATTACCCGAGAGTTGTTCCTAAAACTTTGAGTTCCAACTTTTGCTCTTCCCTCCCTCCCCACCTATTCCCTTTGGGAAGGCAGGCAATACAATATAGACCATATCTGTGTAGTTTTGCAAATGACTTCCATAATAGTCATGTTATGTAAGCCTAATTATATTTCCCTCCATCCTATCCTGCCCCCATTGCTTCTATTCTCCCTTTTGATCCTGTCCCTCCCCAAGGGTATTGATTTAAAATTGCTTCCTCCTCCCATTGCTCCCCCTTCCATTATCCCTGCCACCATGCTTATGCTCTTCTCCCCCACTTTCCTATATTGTAAGATAGGTTTTCATACCAAAATGAGTGTGCATTTTATTCCTTCCTTTAGTTGAATGTGATGAGAGTAAACTTTATGTTTTTCTCTCAGCTCCCCTCTTTTTCCCTCCACTAAAACGTCTCCTGACAGCCTCTTCTATGAGAGATAATTTGCCCCATTCCATTTCTCCCTCTCTCTTCCCAATATATTTCTCTCTCACCATTTACCTTCATTATTTAAAGACATGATCCCATCCTATTCAATTCACTCTGTGCTCTCTATCTCTGTATGTGTGTGTGCATGTGTGTAATCCCACCAACTGCCCACATATTGAAGAGATTCAAGAGTTACAAATATTGTCCTTCCATGTAGGAAAGTAAACAGTTCAACTTTAGTAAGCTACTTATGACTTTTCTTTGCTGTTTTTCCATGCTTCTCATTCTTGTGTTTGAAAGTCAAATTTTCTGTTCAGTTCTGGTCTTTTCATCAAGAATGCTTGAAAGTCCTCTATATCATTGAAAGACCAGTTTTTCCCCTGAAGTGTTATACTCAGTTTTGCTGAATAGGTGATTCTTGGTTTTAGTCGTAGTTCCTTTGACTTCTGGAATATCCTATTCCATGCCCTTCTATCCTTTAATGTAGAAGCTGCTAGATCTTGTGTTATCCTGATTGTATTTCCACAATACTGGAATTGTTTCTTTCAAGCTGCTTGCAATATTTTCTCCTTGACCTGGGAACTCTGGAATTTGACCACAATGTTCCTAGGAGTTTCCCATTTTGGATTTCTTTCAGGCGGTGATTGGTGGATTCCTTGAGTACTTATTTTGCCCTCTGGTTCTAGAATATCAGGGCAGTTTTCC
>JAQQSK010011895.1:0-12094 GCA_028658325.1 Potorous gilbertii
TACTATTCAAATATTTTTATGTCATTATCATGATATTTTGTTTGTTATCCTAAGAAAAATCAGAGAGTTGTTGAACAAAACCAAGCAACCTATTTACAATGTCAACTTCAGGGAAGAGTAGCATGCTCATCCATCAGTAATGAGGGGATTAATTGATTTGGGAGTAAAATACAGGACCAAAAATCCAAGGCAAAGTGACAGGAAAAGAGAATATTTGTGAAATAGGGGCTGGTTATAAGATTAGGGTTAAATATGAAAAGATCAGTATATGAAGGGAAATGTACAAAATAAACCTGGATTGAAGTCAAGAAGACAACAAAATCTGGCTATTGAAGGCAATCCATTTCTGAAATGGGATAGTAATGCTACTTACATAAAAGGGTTAATGGGTGGATCAAATAAATAATGTACTCAAAATGCTTTGTAACTATTAAAGTACTATATAAATACTATATAATATTTTATAAATGCATGCATGGATGCTCATACAAATATTCATGATGTAATATATAAGCAATAATATATACAGGCACACACATGCACATGCATAGTGATTTGCTTTTTACTTGGAAAGATGACTGCTAAACTAAAAAAAAAATAACCATCCTGGGATGAACAAGTTTAACTCCAAAAGCCATAAGCCAAGTGCATTATATTCAGCAAGAGGTAATTTTTCAACCTAATAGTCAATAGTTTACCTATAAAGTAAAACTTCAATCCATGGGTTTATTATCTCCATTTTGAAAGCATCTTACACTTTTTTTCTCCTGCAGAAAGATCTGTACTTTTTCTCACAAGGTCATGGAGCCCTGTATCAGACAGCAACAGAGCTTCAGCAAAATAGTAGATGCCATTTTAGATTAACGTAAGGGAGTTTTTCTTTTTTTTCTCTGCACTGATTTTGGCAGGGAACATTGTTTAGCTCACCTCTTGATGCCCTGGAGGTGTCAAAGAGTTGTTTTAAACGTTTCAATTTTCTTTGCTTTTCGTATAAGTACAGTTTTTTTCCAAGATTTTTAAGTAACTTAAGAAAATATCCCTGAAATGAAATGTGACTGTTGTAAAGCTTATTAATTCTGTAGGCTTCTCCTATAGAAATTTTAGACCTAAAAAGACATGGAGTGATCACCTCATTCAATCTCCTTATTTTGAAGATAAAGAAAATGAGACCCTAAGATTAAGTGGCTTCTTGTAAGTTATTATGCTTGTTAGTCACTGAATTGGTGCTAAACAGAGCATTGGAATGGGAATCACTTACCATATATATGTGACCTTATACATATCAATTACCTTTTCTCGGTTTCAATTTCTTATCTTATATATTAATGCCTACAGTAGTTTTCACAATGTCAGACTCAAATGAAGTCATATTTTTCAAAGCAAAATGAATAATAGAAATGCCACTATTACAATTGGTATTAGTTTATTGTCTCTATTTTTGCCTTTCTATACTTCCATTGACTATTCTTCTTTAATTTTAAAACTTGAAATATTTCTTTATTTCGTGAATATCAAAACTTTATTTTTAAATATTTATTTATTTTTAGTTTTCAACATTCATTTCCATAAGATGTTGAGTTCCAAATTTTCTCCCCATCTTTCCTCTCCCCACCCTGAAAATACCGTGCATTCTGATTACATTTCCCCCCAAATTGCCCTCTCTTCTCTCACACCCTTTGCTTCCCTTATCCCCATCTTCTCTCTTTTCATTCAAGGCAAGATAGATTTCTACACCCTATTATCTGTATTTCTTATTTTCCAGTTGTATGCAAAAAACAGTTCTCAACATTTATTCCTAAAACTTTAAGTTCCAACTACTCTCCCTTCCTCCTCCCTACCCATCCCCACTGAGAATGCAAGCAATTCAATATAGGCCATGTATGTATAGTTTTACAAAAGACTTCCATAATAGTAATGTTGTGTAAAACTAACTATATTTCTCTCCATCCTATCCTGCCCCCAATTTATTCTATTCTCTCTTGTCCCTCCACAAAAGTGTTTGCTTCTAATTACTCCCACCTCCCATTTGCTCTCCCTTCTAACTTCTCCCTCACCTCACTTATCCCATAGGATTTCTCTTTCTTGTTTACCTTTTCATGCTTCTCTTGACTCGTGTTTGAAAGTCAAATTTTATATTCAATTCTGGTTTTTTTTGTCAAGAATGTTTGGAAGTCCTCTATTTCATTGAATGAATATTTTCCCCCCTGAAGTACTATACTCACTTTTTCTGAGTAGGGGATTCTTGGTTTTAATCCTAATTCCCTTGAATTCTGAAATATCATGTTCCAAGCCCTTCAACCCTTTAACGTAGAAACTGCTAGATCTTGTGGTATCCTTATTTTTTTCCACAATACTCAAATTGTTTCTTTCTAGCTGCTTGTAATATTTTCTCTTTGACCTGGGAACTCTGGAATTTGGCAACAATATTCCTAGGAGTTTTTCTTTTCAGATCTCTTTCAGGAGTCTGTTGATAGATTCTTTCAATATTTATTTTGTCCTCTTGCTCTAGAATATCAGGGCACTTTTCCTCGATAATTTCATGAAAGATGATGCTTAGGTTCTTTTTTGGATCATGGCTTTCAGGTAGTCCCATAATTTTTAAATTGTCTCTCCTGGATCTATTTTCCTGTTCAGTTGTTTTTCCAATGAGATGTTTCACATTGTATTCTATTTTTTCATTCTTTTTTTTTGTAATTTCTCGGTTTCTCATAAAGTCATTAGTTTCCATCTACTCCATCTAATTTTTAAAGAACTATTTTCTTCAGTGAGCTTTTGAACCTCCTTTTCCATTTGGTTAATTCTGCTTTATAAAGCATTCTTTTCTTGTTGGCTTTTTGGATGTTTTTTGCTCTTGGAGATAGTTTATTTTTAAAGGTGCTAATTTCTTTAGCATCTGCTTGGATCTCCTTTAGCAAGCTGTTGACTCACTTTTCATGATCTTCTTGCATGGCTCTCATTTCTCTTCCCAACTTTTCCTCCACCTCTCTTACTTGATTTTCAAGATCCTTTTTGAGCTCTTCCATGGCCTGATATCATTGCATATTTATTTTGAAGGTTTTAGAACCAAAGTACTTCACTTTCACATCTTCCTCTAGTGGTGTGCATTGTTTTCCTCATCTGACAGGATGGAAGAAAATGTTTGTTCACCAAGAAAGTAACCTTCTATAGTCTTACATTTTTTTCTCCCTTTTTTGCATATTTTGCCAGCCAGTAACTTGACCTTTGAGTCCTTTGTCAAGAGGAGCATATACTCTGGGGAACTGTAAGTTCTCAGTTCCTCCAATGTGCAGGAGACCAAACAAAGGAGAGCAGTTTACTCCTCTCCTGACCTGTGCACTGGCCTGGGAGCAACCAAAAACTTTTCTTCCCAGGATCTTCCAGTAGAATTTCCTCTCCGCAACTGCCTCCAGCTCCACCACCTCCAGCATTCCTCCTCACCCCAGGCCTGCTCCTCAGGCCTGCTGATCCAGATAAGTGGCTCAATTACCCCAATGTCTTTGATGGAAGCCTCCAGAAATGAACTCTGCATCTGCAGTGGCTGCTGCCAGCGGTGCCAGACCACGTTCCTTCTCACCCAGATGGAAGAGCTTTCTCACTGATTTTTGAAGCTGTCTTTGGTGTTTGTGGATTGAACAATTTGGGAACTGCAGCTGCTGCTAAGAATTCCTCCTCCTCAGGCCTGCTCCAGTCCTGTTCCTGGTGGTGTTACGTGGCCAAGATTGGACTTGGCTCCATGGGCTGCAGTCTGCCCAAACCCAGTTTGACAGACCTTTCCTTTTGGCTTTCCAGGCTGTCTTGGGCTGGAAGTCTCTTTCACTCTGTTGTTTTGTGGCATTTGCTGCTCTAGAATTTGTTTAGAGTCATTTTTACAAGTACGTTACGGACTATGGGGGAGAGTTTTACAGGTCGGTCCTTCTACTCTGCCATCTAACTTGAAATATTTCTTAAAGACCCATATTATTTAGAGCTGGAAGGTACTATAAAAGATATATTATAAGCCATTCTATTTACAGATAGAAGCTGAGGACCAGAGACTTCTCCAAGTTCACACAAGTAGTATTGAATGAGTTAGGTTTCCACCTTCTTCTGACTCCAGACTAGCCATTTTTACCCTATCTCATACTGCCATATTTTCTTTTATTTCCTCTCACTTTACCTCTCTTGATTCTCTTTATCATTCTCTTTCTTATCTTCTTTATACAAATATTTCACATTCCATAAATAGTCTCCCTCACTCTGTCTCTCCCTGTCTCTCTCTGTCTCTGTCTCTGTCTCTATCTCTCTGTCTCTGTCTCTGTCTCTCTCTCTCTCTCTCTCTCTCTTATTCTTATATCTTTAAAAACTGAATATATAATGACCCACTTAGTGGAAAAGTGAACTCCATTTCTAAATACTCCCTGAAATATTTTTTATCTTATCTTGCTTGTTTCAAGGTCTCTGCTGGATTCCCTGGGCAGAGACAATCATGTCCTTTCATCCTCTTCCTCCTTCTCAACTCCATTTTGTGTGCTTGTCTCCCTCTCTGCCATTAGAATGAAATCTTCTTTATGATAAGGACTATTTAATATGTTTTTATTTATAAGTATCATAATTTCCTTAGACATGCAGTTTGATGAAGTATAAACAACCTTACTTTTGTGTGAGTTCTAGAGGCAACATCTGAATCTATGTGATTTCTCTGAACTCATATAAACTATCTGAGCCTTGATTCCATCAGTTCTTTCATCTATAAGACAATGATGGTGATACTGGTACTCTCAAGGGTCATTATGAGAAAAGAGCTTTCATAAATTTTAAAAGTACTGCACTCTCCTCTTTGTTGAAACTTGATCTGAATCATGTCCAATGGAGAATTTCCTCTAAACTCTGAGAGATCAAATTTTCTTTGAGGGCCTTTTATCCTTTATCTCTTTTTCATCCTTTATCTCTTTGTCATATACTAATTTCACTTATTCTAAGAAACTAAAATGTGGCCAATTCTATCAGCATTTATAATGAAAGTCATTCGTTTTCAAATTCCCTCATTTCTCAGAACCTACAGATACATGTAAAAAGATAACTTGCTTCCAAATTATAACTTCAAAACCTTTCTCTGTTCCACCATTCAACCACAGGACCTTTGAATGCCACATTAGTCTGTCAATCTCAATCTTTTGTAGCAGATCAGAGTACTGGGCCTGGAGTTAGTGTTCTCATACACTTACCAGGGGTGTCATCACTTGGTCTATCACTTAACATCTGTTTGTCTTGCTTTTCTCAAACATTAAACGGGACTAATAATAACTCCACTCCAAGAGCCATTATGAGAGTCAAATGAGATCATAATATTTGTAAAGGACTTCGTACTGTGTCTGACAGTAGATATTATATAAATACTAAGTATTGATTATTATAGATGTTGCTATCATCATCAATCATCATCAACATCATCATTATGGACACCTTCACTTTATTACCATTCTCTGATTTTGGCATCTGGTTTATATCTTCTTATGTGCCTTATCACCTAATATCTTCCATGATGACTTTAATAATCATATTGATGAACCTCCCAATACTTCCCTCCATATATTTGCAAAAGTTACTCTGACCTCCTCTCCCCATCCCTACAACTCTATATCTTTTCTAATGAAAAAAAAATCAAGCCTTGTCATTGCTGTTTTTCCCAGGACACATTCCTTCATGGTTCTATTGTCAATGTTTTCTCAATCTTTAATATTCCCTTTTCAATATTTCTCTTAATTTGAATACATGTTGCATTCCTATTATCCCCTCCAAAGAATGTTAGCTCCTTGAAAGTACAGACTACTTCCTTCATATATTTCAATCTTCAGTGACTAGCATAGAGTCTATAAACAGTAGAGTTTTCATTGACTCTACTGTAGGGTCCATCTGCCTATGCTTGATTTGTTTCATATAAATTGAATGGGAGGAATGAATTGTACCTATCAGTATCGAAAGAAAAAGGAATTTCCCAGAGCTTTCCCACTTGTCATTCATATGAAAATGATGGGCAGCAGTTGCTCTGTATATCACCTGAATGTATCACTAGAAAAATTTCATGACTGTAAGAGCTGCTAAATGTAGTATGTGCATGTGTGCAGGTGTGTGTTTGAGTGGGTATACACATACATACACACAGATTCACAGACACTATGGATGGATAAACATAAAACAAAGGCATTTTAACTGCTTAATTTAAGCATAAATCCTATAACGAAGAAGAAAAAGGGATCTTTAATAGCCCTTACTGACTCATTTGTTCTTCTGTCATTGAATTTCTTTAAAATTGGTGAAATTTGTGTCATAAATTTATTTCAACTTAGGATGCATCTAGAAATATGAAGATCTATTTATTCAACTTCTATTTTTAGGACATATCTTTCAAAATATTTAAGAGAAAGACTTTCATCATATCAGTTCTTCCTCAAAAGATGGTTAAAAACATGGACAAGGAAGAAGGGAGGTAGGGGGAAAAATTTAAATATCACAGAAGTAATTGTTGAAAATTGAAAACAAATAAATAAATTTGGAAAATTAAAAAAATAACATGACTAAGTATGGTTGATATGATCTTTATTTCCCAAGTTTTAGACTTGCACTATAGATGATGGTTCTTCCTTTAATTGTATTTTTTTAAATATTCAGGTAACATTCAGAAAGTTTTATTTTTATGTAAATAGGGAAGAAAAGAAATTTTAAACCCTATGTTTACAGACATATTCCCAATTCATCCATGTATATGCAATCATATCTACATGAATACCCCATCTATTGAAAAAGAAGACAACATATCTTTTCTTTCCCTTCTTTTGTACATTAGCCCATGTTCTCCTATAATTTCACCATAGACGATCCACCCAACATGTTGAGCTCCTTCCTAGCCATTAGGTCTGGTCCCACTTTTTACCAGATCTTTTCTTCAATGCCATATTCATTTACTTAAGAAGTATATCTAGGACAATGTTCATTCAGTTGAAGTATGATAGCAATTCCACCATTCAAATTTGACAATAAAAAGAGTTGGTTATAAAAAATCTTTATAGTTTTTATTATGTCTGTTTTCCTCCTTTCCTTTCCTTTTAATCCTGAAATGTCCATAGGACAAGTTTTCTTAGTTGCAATCTTCAAATTGTTTTCTTTTTTGTGTTTATTTATTTAATTTTAGTTTTCAATATTCATTTCCACAAAATTTTGAGCTCCAAATTTTCTTACCTCCTCTCCCCTCCCCCACCCATTCTTCTGATTACCCCTTCTCTCAGTATGCCCTCCTTTCTATCATACCCTTCCCTTCCCTTATCCCCTTTTTCTCTCATTTTTTGTAGGGCAAGATAATTTTCTATACCCCATTACCTGTATTTCTTATTTCCCAGTTTTATGCAAAAACAGTTCTCAACATTCATTCCTAATACTTTGAGTTCCAACTTCTCTCCCTTCCTCCCTCCCCACCCATCCCCACTGAGAAGGCAGACAATTCAATACAGGTTGCATAATTGTAGTTTTGCAAAAGACTTCCATAATAGTCATGTAGTGTAAGACTAACTATATTTGCCTCTGCATATCCTGCCTCCCATTGATTCTATTCTCTCTTTTGACGTTGTCCCTCCCCAAAAGTGTTTACTTCTGATTACTCCCTTCTCCCATTTGCCCTCCCTTCTATCATCCCTCTCACTCCACGTGTCCCCTTCTCCCCTACTCTTCTGTAATGCAAGATATGTTTTCATACCAAGCTGAGTGAGCATGTAATTCACTCAAGCCAAATATGAAGAGAGTAAGTTCCCCTTTTTACAATTCAATCTTCCCTTTTCTTCTCCATTCAAGAAGCTGTTTCTTGCCTCCTTGACATGTGACAATTTACCCCATTCCATTTCTCCCTTTTCCCCTCGATATATTCCTCTCTCTCCCCTTAATTTTATTTTATTTTTTAGGTATCATTTCTTCTTATTCAATTCACTCTGTGTTCTCTCTCTCTTTGTGTGTGTGTGTGTGTGTGTGCGTGTGTGCGTGTGTGTGTGTGTGTGTGTGTGTGTATGTATAATCCTTCCAACAACTCAAGTCCTGAAAAAAGTCTCAAGAGTTACAAATATGATCTTTCCATGTAGGAATGTAAACAGTTCAACTTTAGAAAGTCCTTCTTGTTTTCTCTTTCCTATTTACCTTTTCATGCTTCTCTTGATTCTTGTGCTTGAAAGCCAAATTTTCTATTAAGTTCTGGTCCTTTCATCAAGAATGCTTGAAAGTCCTCTATTTCGTTGAATGAATTTTTTTTCCCTTGAGGTATTATACCCAGTTTTGCTGAGTTCTTCCTCTAATTGATATGTGATCATTCTCCTGGATTCATTCTCATAGTCAAACATGCTTTGAGGAACAAATAAAACCACTGGGAAAGAAAAAGAGAGGGGAGAGAGAGACAGAGAGCAACAGAGAGGCAGATAGAAATGGAGAGACAGAAAGAAACAGAGTAACAAAGAAAGAGGCAGACAAAGTCAGAGAAAAAACTACAGGAAGTGAGATTGAGATAGAGGAAGATACAAAGTCAGACAAAAAGAAAAAAAAGAAGAGACTTTGGGACAGATAAAACCCTAGGGAACACCCATTTGTAGGTAGTAGGATAAAAAAATGATTTGGCAAAAATTCATGTCTCTAGTCGATTAGAAGAACACTTTAAGATTTATAAACATTACTCTGTCAGTAAGATAGGTGGTCTTGGAGAAGTCACACTTATGTTTTCCATGCCTCCATTTTCTTGCTCATCAAATGAAGATAATGATGCATAACTGAACAAGTCCAGTTATTGTTAAGTTAAAAAAGAATTACTAATAATAATGAGAATTTTCAAGCTAGTTGAATTCAGGATAGTTGAATTTTCAACTATCTTCACTACCATGTCTTCTCAGTTCCTAATGGACACAGTCTAGGATCCTGCCTTTGAAACATCTTACCTAGTGCCCATAGCCATTATCCCATGAAGTGGTACCCATATCAGTGCAACTTGAGAAGTACTCTTCCATGTGCTGTAATCCCAGCTATTGAAGATTTAGAAAACAAATTTCTGGCAGTCAAAGACCTTGGTGTTGTCAGGCGATAGAACATTGGAAACTGATATAAATTTTATCATCAGTGAAAATTATGTTAAAAAGAGGCCCTGCCATATTTTTTACCAAAGTATTCTTTGGATCATGCGAGGTTTTTATCTGATTTGTCTCTACTACTTTCCATATGTGCTGTCCCACCACCCCATTACAATATTACCTCCCTGAGAGCAAGATATGTCTTATTTTTCTCTTTCTATCTGCAGCCCTTAGCACAGTGGTTTGCAAATAGTACACATTAATAAGTGCTGTATCCATACATCCATTCATATTACATATTATTAGTACTATTAATATAAAATTTGTATGTTTCTTAAATTGTTAATTTTTATTTTTGTTTGTGTGATTTTTTTTCTCCCAACTCAGTTTTAAGGTCCTTAAGGACCAGGATTGATTTTTACTCTTTCTCTCACTTCTTATCCCTAAGATACATGATTTTAGAATTACCTTATGTAATGAGTCTTGTATTCATCTACTGATTAATGAATTAAGAAATGAAGAAGTATCATTTAGAAAGCAGAGGTCAAAATGGACAGATACAAGTTCATGGGTTCATTTTAATGAAGAAGAATTGCAATTTGAAAGGAAATTATTGTTTATTTGTGATATGTAATTCCTTTTTTAAAATATCCAAATTCACAAAATTCTCAAGGTAATCATCTTAACACTGCCCATCTATCTAAATGAGTATCTCAAAATTAGATTGTTCCAAAAATTACTTGGAACATTACCAGAGAACATGCCTTTTGGAACATTAGCTGGTCTATCTAACGTGTGTGCTGCCTTTCCAGTTTTCAAAAATTTACAAAAACAGAATTGTTGTCACCACCAGCACTGTGAGCTTCTGGGTATACAACTGCAGCTTAAATGGCTTCTATGACTTGGATCCTTTTCTTCACAGGCATATCCTTTGGTTCCAGCCTTCATGGGCAGCATGGCATTATATTTAATTCAAGTCATCTTATTTTTAATTGCTAAATACCAGCGGTAACTCTGGAACTGCTACTTGCCAGAAACCCATGCTCTAAGTGATAGTTTCATAGATCCTTATAGTATTTATTTTCTTTCCACTTTTTTGTCATTGTCAGTCCACATCCAATTCATAGTATGACAGTGACTCTTTATAATGTCATTTCATTTCTTCACATGACATGGCAAATGATGCTGAGTTTCCCTGATAACAATATTGACCTATGGCTTTGGTACTTTACAGAATTTAGAGAAAGATGTAGTTTTGGAGTCTATGCACAGTGGTAGTCCAATAAAATTGAACAGATAAAGCAAAACAGAAAACCACCAAAGCTACCAGTATCAAAGTATCAAAGGTGAAATAATATTGATCTTTGGTGTACTCTCTTGCCATTGTATTTCATGATTTCCAAGAGAACAAGATATTCTCAGAATTTTCTTTTCAAAATGTTGTGTCTCTATGTTTCTTCTAAATAAACAAAGAAAACATTTGTGAAGTATGATTTATATTTTTAAAAAGTCAATTGATTGTCTAGAATTCTGGAAGTGGCAATTTGTTTGTGTGGCTTATAACAATTAAATTATGTGTAAAAGTGATTAAATTACTTGCAGACTTAGGAAGCCAGGAATATCTGGAAATATGTTTCTGTGCCTGTCCTCTCAAACAGTCTCTAAGAGATCATTTTTAAATAGATCTCTTGAATTTTATTTTCAATATGAAAATATGTATATGTATATATAAACAATTTTTAAAATACCATTTCTTAAATGCCTTGTTAAAACTATCCAATGGTCTAGAAAATGGGCAAATGTGTGCAAGTATTGTTAAGAGGCCTAACATATCAGGGATGTAAAAGAGTTATATTCTTACATAATTATGTGTTTAACTGTTTTATTATAAATTATGATAAATTCAGACCCCAAAATAAAGTATTCCGGGCCTTCTATCCACATTACGATACGTGGAGTTCAAATAAGTATTCCTTAAATTTTCACACTAATGGATCAAATTTTCATGAACATTAAATCCAGATAATCTTTTCTCTTTAGATTTTCAGAGTCACAGTAGGGCTGCAGAACTTGTTAGTACAGCTCCCAACACTGACAATCAGGAGTCAAAGAAGGGTCTGGAGTATTCATTACTTCAGGAAAATTTTCAATGAAAAAATTTAATCATATTTATTAGACTTTCCTCATATCATCCAGTACTCATGAGAAACATATTTTCTTCTCAAATTATAAAGGGATGAAATGGCATCTTCTTCTGGTGCATCGGATTCCTACATATGGATCACAGTATATTTATTCCTCATTGAAAAATAATTTGGTTAATTTAAAAAATTTGTACATTTTGGTGTAGACATATACATATATATATATATATATATATATATATATATATATATATATATAACACACATTCATATATATATATATATGTATATATATATATAACACACACACATGCATATACACACACACACACACACATATGTACGTAATAGAAAGTAAGGAATACGAATTCCTTAGAGCCAACAGGTTTTTCACTTCTCTCTGTATATTCCCAATACCTATCTATCATAGCACCTGAAACACAGAACTTTAAAAATGCTTGTTAATTGATTGACTTATTCCAGTGATTTTTCAACAAGATTCCAGGATTTTTTAAAAATAAATTTATTTAACTTTTTACATTCATTTTCACAAGATTTTGGGTTCCAAAATTTTGTCCCCATTTGTCCCCTCCCCTCTCCCCAATACACTGAACATTCTAATTACCCATATCACCAATCTGTCCTCTCTTCTTTCATCCCTCCCTTCCCTTACCCCATCTTCTCTTTTGTCCTATAGGGCCAGATACCTTTCTATTCCCCATTACCTGTATTTCTAATTTCCTAGTAGCAAGAACAATACTCAACAGTTGGTCCTAAAACTTTAAGTTCCAGCTTCTCCCCATCCCTCCCTCCCCACCCATTTTCTTTGGGAAGGCAGGCAATTCAATATAGGCCATATCAGTGTAGTTTTGCAAATGA
>JAQQSK010011896.1:0-12093 GCA_028658325.1 Potorous gilbertii
TACTACTACTATTACTAATACTACTATCATTGCTAATAATGCTACTAGTATCTGCATGGAGATTTGAGGAGCAACCAGTCTTCAGGCTTTCATTAATCATCTACTAAATCCTGAATTGAGTACAAAGATGAAAGTGAACTCTTTTGCCCCCTATTCAGAAAGTTAACATTACCGGAGAGGAAGAAGTCTGATTCTAACGTATGCAGTTGTTATGAAAGTTAATAGAATTGGGCATATTATATTATATTGGAAATGGCTTTATTGTGATATGATGAAGGAGTTGTATTTTAGGATGGAATCAGTATTTCCTGCAATACAATTACTGAATAAATTTGTTTTCTTGAGTTGTGTGTAGTATCAGAAGGATGAGTCAATGAGTATGCAAAACCATTAGCTCCTAACTTGCTAATATCAAGTAAAAATGAACATGAAAGATTGTAGAGATTAGCCATTATGAAAAGCAGACATTTGCCAGTATTTTAGACCTTAAAGTGAAAATCTGGGAAACTCAAATATTTCATGTTTGAGTAAAAATTGCATATTGTTACAATAAATACTGTTTATTTATTTATAAGAAATCACAGCAATATTAATCTCTTGGATAAATTTCATATTTGAGCTAAGTACAGATTCTTTTGGGGAGAGAGGTAGAAGTCACATGCAACACATGGAGTCTGTTATATTATGTCTAAGAAACAAAGCATTGAATTTCACAGAAGAAAGTAGTCGGGATGCCACATTGTTGGGATTTCTGACCCAGTTGCAATGCTTTGGTTGAACTACAAACCCCTGGGCCTAATTCACAAAACAATTACATTTCCTTTTTGTACCCTTGATGCCCAAAATACAGGGATTTGCACTTTTAAACAGGCAAAATCAATTCTCTCTTTCCTCTTTACAAAACTTTAAACTTACAAATGTGACTTACCTCACTTTAACTGTAGTCCTGCGGGACTTGGCAGGCCGGCAAAAAACGCAGTGGCAGCTAAGGAATGTGTTCCCAGCTCAGTCATACAGTTTATCTATCTTCACGGCAGGAACACTTTCCAAAACACAGGAACATAAAGGAATCCTACAAGGAGCATCTATAAAGGATGTCCCATCCCTTTAAAGACAGGTTTATGTCATCACTTTTGAGTGCATAATCACTATTTCTAAAAGCAAGGATTAAATATTCCTACCCCTGACCATCTCTCTCCTCCCTCTTAGTTCTCTCCTCCCATAAACCCATCTGTCTTTGGTTGTTCTCCAACATAGATAACTATATAGTTTATCTTTCTAAGTTGATTCCTGCCTATTTTTCAAATTATAATATAATTGGTAAATGTGTTCTTAACATCAGAAGTTATTTTCAAGCAAGGTAATAAAATTGGTGACCACTTTTAAAAAACTGAATTTGCTCAAATGGTATAACAAATTATAAACTATGAATTTTTTTGTCTTGTTATTTGTCTATTTATGTATATATATGTATACCTATAGATTTAATTTGCACACAACAGATGAATAGTGAGAGGTAGATATTAAAATTAATATCAAATGACACACACACACACACACACACACACACACATATATATATATATATATATATATGCATTTTTTTACTCTGTTTAATTGTTTAACTTATATATGACTCTCTGTGATCCCATTTGGGGTTTTCTTGGCAGAAATATTGAACTGACTTGCCATTTCCTTCTCTAGATCATTTTATAAATGAGGAAACAGACAAAGAAGATTAAGGGACTTGTTCAGGATCACACAACTAGTATATGAGGCCATATTTGAACTCAGGAAGATGAGTCTTCCTGAGTCTAGATGTGGCACTCTATCCACTGTGCCATCTAGTTGCCATGTATGTATATATGTATGTATGTGTATATATTCAAAGATTTTCCATATTTCACAAGCATATAACAATGAGGTCAGCACAATGACTCTGTAGACCTTCAGTTTGGTAGTCAATCTAATATCGTTTCTCTCCCAAACTTTTCTTCAGAGCCTCCCAAACACTGAGTTAGCTCTAGTAATGAGAACATCCACCTCATTGTCAATGTATACATCTCTGGACAGTATACTACCAAGGTAAGTGAACTTATCCATAGCATTCAAAACTGCAATGCCAAGAAACTGAATCACTTCCATTTGAACTGTTATAGGAAGATTCTGAGGATCACCTGACAGGATAAGGTACCAGACAGTGAAGTCCTTGCTTGAGCTGAACTTCCAAGTATTCCAAATATTCTTCAGAGAGCGCAACTCCAATGGGTTGGCCATGTTGTTCGAATGCAAAATGTGTGCTTGCCGAAAAAGACTATTTTATGGAACAGGTGATCACATGGTGGCCAGAAGAAACAATACAAGGACACTGTCAAGGTCTCTCAAGAATTTTGGATTTGACTATGCAATATTGGAGATACTTGCACAGGACCACTCAGCATGGTATTTCCACATCAGAAAGGATGCTGTGCTCTTTGAGCAAAGCAGAATTGAGACAGCGCAAAGTAAACACAGAATGCACAAATTTGGAATAACCATCCCAAATATTCACACGGACTATCTGTGCCCAACCTGTAGTCAAGCATTCTGAGCTCATATTGGTCTTATCAGCCACAGCCGGACACACTGAAATTTCACTTTATAACGGTGATGTCATTTTGGTCCTCTTCAAAGACGAAGTTCAGCAACCATTCAAAGATTTTAATAACTAGCATGGATATAATCTTTTAAGGTTTACAAATCACTTACACATATGATTTCATTTGATCCTCACAATATTATGAGGGTAAGTGCTATCCACAATCTGTAGATGTGGCATATTACATAGAGTGTAAGACACGTCAGGAAGACATAAGTTCAAAAACTGTTTCAGAGGTTTACCTACTATGTGGTGTTGGACAAGTCATTTAATCCCTCTGTCTTTCTCTTTCTTCATCTACAAAAGATTCCTCCCCATTCTCAGTCAATGATCCTATGGTCATCTCATAATGAGGGTCTACTGTATGTAGAGACTTCATCAGTATCCTAGGTTGGTTTCGTCTGTATAGAGGACTCTAAGGAGCTTCTTCTGAAAGAATTGTGAAGATTGAATCATGCATGAAAGTCTTGTATTTGGCCTTTCACATAATTGAAAGAATCCTTTTACCCATTGGATGCACAGTCAGAGCTTCTGTGGTATTTGTATCTGAGGAAGTGAGGTAACCTTATGTTGAGCTAAGGGAGCTTAGACCGTTCACTTGAGCTGTCTCAGTTTCCTCATCTGAAACATGAGATTTGGTGGCTAGATTTATTTACTGGTGTCTAAATTGCCTTCTAGCTCTAAAGGAAGGAGAGAGCCATGTGGTGAGGAGCACAGCAATGGGCCCTTCTGCCCAAACTCTCATATTGCCTCTCAGGAAAAGGCCTGTACCTTATGTTTGTTGGTTGTCTTCAGTTCTAGGTGTAAGGAGTGGCATCTCTGATCTTGGCTGAGAGAGTAAGCCAGGGAATTCTGAATACTTAGGATTCCAGGTCAAATGTTGCCTCCAGCTCACCTTCAAGACCCTGAGGAGAAAGGATCCAGGACTCCTGTTCAGCAGAAGTGGGTAGTAATAAGCAAGAACTTTAGACATGAGATTGCAATTGAACCTAAAATGTGTTACCTTCACCCCTCTCCACCCTTCAGACCAAGAGAGATTATCAGATGTTAGAGTATTAGAGAAGGTGCTAGAGCATATACTTTGTGTTTCATTCTGCCTGTATCTTGGAAACAAATATTTCTTTGTAAAAGTGAAATCAGTATTAGCTGGTTAAGTGAAACTGGAGTTATAGTCACTAGCCTCCTAAATAGAGTGAACACAGTCATTGGGAATTCGAACTAATAGCCCAGAAGAGACACCCCAGGGCTGCCAGGGTATCTGAGAATCTTGATGAAGCCAAAGTCAACAGAGGGATAGGAAAGTTAAAGATTTGACCAAGTCCATATAGATCTAAGGCAAGATGAAAATTCAGATTTTCCTGTTTTTGAGTCTGGCATTCAGACACATATTAATTGTATGATCCTGGAGAAGTCACCTGAACTCTGCCTCCATGCCTTCATCTGTAAACTGGGGATAGTATCTACCCTATAGTATAGTTGTGAGGATCAAATGAGATAATTTAAAATAATTTGATCTTAGGATCACAGCTTTAGAGCTAGAAGGGACTTTAGAGAGCAGTACATCTAACCACTAAATCCCACTGTTCCGATGAGGAAAATGACAGTTTAAGTTCACATAGCCAATAAGTGTCTGAGGTAGGATTAGAACTCAGATCTTTCTGACTTCAAGTTCAGCATAACCTGCTGCCTCTCAAGTTAAATATAAAGTATCATATCCAATATTGCAGGGATATTACATATGTTAAGGAAAAAATAATCCTTTAACTTACAACAAATATAGTGATTTTACTTATGAATTACTTAATTGCTTCAGGACTTTGAATATCTTTTCTTGATACTAATACTTAGTCTAGCACAGTGGAAAAGTCCTAAATTTAGATTCATAAAACCTGAGTTTGAATCATGACTGGCCAAGGGTCACATAGCTAGTAAGTAACAAGTGTCTGAGGCTGGGTTTGAAGCCATGTTTACTCTCTGTATGACCCTGAGTAAGAAACAATATGTCTATGAGCTGATGAATCTCCTTACATTCATAATATGTTAGAAGCACTAGAAAGGTAAAACGAGTTGGAAGAGCGTTGCTGACTTGGAGGATAGTAGATGAAAAGGCAGGTCATGACACGGAGTATCCCTATGTGAAGAATAGGAAGTGGGAAAATGCCACTGGATTATAGAAGTGTAAGACAATAACAAATAAGAAAACTGGGAAGATAAGAAGTGTCATGAATGACTTTACCAAACAGAGGACTTTAAATTTGGTCCTGGGGGGGGTAAAAGGAACCTCCCCATGATTACTGAGTAGGAGGTGGGGAAGGTAGTTAATATGATTGATGTCTCCAGATGAATTGCTAGTTCTCATTGGTAGAAGTTTCTGCCTCCACTATTTCATTCTCCAATCAAGTCACAAAAATCACAGATCCTGACAAGTACACATACATGTGTATGTATGTATATACATAAATACAGCTCATAGTCATTGAAATTGAAGCAAATAGAGTTTTTGCAATTGAGGTCACTCAGTTAATTAGTGGTGTGTATATATCAGCTAGGACCAGATCATTTGATTCCTTATTCAATAATATTTCTAAAATTGTCAAATCTTAACGTTTTTAAGTCATTTCATCAAACACTAGAAGTTAGCATTGTATCAATTTGAACTTTATGTCAAGTCATTGAGCTGGTCCTTCATTTGACTTGTAAAACCAACCTAGACATTGCATCCTGGGCCAGCTGCAGTCATCCTGATGAATATCATGTCACTGAATCTAGATGACTCAGGAGAAGAAAGTGAGGCTGGTGACCTTGCACAGCCCTCCTTCACTCTAATCAAAGTCAACTGCAAGTCATGTCATTATCTTGATGTCATGGTCCTCTATGAGAACAAAGGACAAATACAACAACAATTAAAAGCACATAATTAAAACTATGAAATGGTTCAATGTGCAGAATGGAACAAACCAGGAAATGATGTGTCTAAGCCTATACAAAGGCAATGGTCCTTTTTTTGCAGCTGATTCCCCTCCACCACTCTAACTCCTGCTTCAAATTAGAAATAAAATCAATCTTCTGATAGAGTTAAAAATTGGTAGTGTTCAATTTGAAAAAAAAAAAAGTCATAATGAATTCACTCACAATTAGAACTAATTTTCACAAATATGAGAAGACTCTTTTGATACCAAGATTTATATATCATTAATGATACACAGTTAATTTAATAAATGACTTGGCATCATATAGGAGAGAGGTAACTAGATTTGCATTTGGGTTCTAGGTTCAAACACCAGTTTGGCTGGTAACTCTTTATATGATGTTGAACAAGTTACTCCATTTGGAAAATAAGAGTAGAGGACTATATAATATCCAAACTGCCTTGGAGCTCTAAATTATCTGCTTGATATTTCTTTTTTTATGTTGAGAGACCTATGATAGAAACTTTCATACTATTACTGATATTTAAAAGTGAAAAGTGAGGCATCAGTGCTGCCAAAATTGTCATTGTTTCCATGGTATATTTGTACCCCTTTAAGCACAAATAATTTATATAAACTTATTTGGAAAATGGGCCTTTGGTTTCCGGGGCTTATGGTGTAAATAATTGTAAACTACTAGATATGAAATCCAACCCCACAGGCATTCTGACTTTCTCCTCATGAGCAATCCTTTACCAGAAAGGACTATGAATTCCTAATGTTATGCATTTATGTGTTTCTGAATTTTAGGGGATTAAACAAGACTGGAGTTCTGAAACTTCTAAAAGATGCTTTATTTGAGTAAGAACTTTAATCTTCAGTTGGCTCACACCAGTATTCATTGATTCTCTGGGTTAGAACCAGTTGTTGTTGATGCTCTGATCCAAAAAAACATCTTCTAGATGTGGTACTAAGTTTCGGTTTAATTAAAACAATTCCATCATATAAATTCCAGGAATAAAACATTTCATACTTTGTTACTATTACCATCAATCTAGTCTTGATGAAAGAACTTTCAATTCCTAGGAGCTGAAATGATGTTTATCTTATAAACACTAATTTCAAGGGCAGACATACTCCCTGTGATGGACTTCGATCCATAAAGAATTTAATTGAAAAGGATTATTCATTGCCAATATATTTGCAGTACACCTAAAGTTTTTAAAACATTTTTATAGATATTTAGAGGCAGTGTTCCAAAATGGACAGAGACCTGAACTTCAAACCAAAAAGGCTTGCGTTCACAGTATCACCTCTAGCACATACTGGCATTGTGACCTTGGGCAAATCCATAAACCTCTGAGTGCTTTAGGCAACAATCTAAAATCATTAATTGCAATAAAAGTGCCAGCTTGTATTGTTAGATTTTCCATGCCTGGACATTTCCCAACCCAAGGAAATCATGGTGTTGGTGACTATCCCTACTAAATTACTGAATTTGATCCTTTCATTAACTTTGTGAAATACTCATTCTATTTACTGCTAAGTAAAATAAGACTCAGCATAGATGATTGACTTCCGAAGGATAGAAAACCTTCAGGAATGAAATTCTGAAGGCACAAGGGGAAAGAATTTAAATGAATAACATCTAAAGAAATTGATACAGATTCACAAAACTAACCAAACAATTTTGATGAAAAAAAGATATACCCTGAGAATAAAAAGCAAGGGGATATAACAGAAGATAAAGGCAATAGCATGGCATGATCCTATAAAATAGCATGAGTGCTAAAGCTCACAGTGACCCAAGTAAATTAAAAAAAAAACACCAAAGGAGGAGCTTTTTACAAATAGCTTATTTTTTCCAACTTTATGTAAAAGCAATTTTTAGATTTGTTTAAATTTTTAGTTTTAAATTCTTTTCTTTCTTCTTTCTCCCTTAGTGAGAATGCAAGCAATTTGACATAGGTTATACATGTGCAGTCATGCAAAACATATTTCTGTGCAATGAAGGAAGAAAATAAGAAAGGAAGAAAAAATGATGGAAGGAGGGAGGGATGAAAAGAAAGAAGGAAGGGGAAAGAGAAGGAAGGAGGAAATAAGTGAAGAAAGGAGGGATGGAAGAAAAGAAAGAAGGGAAGAAAAGGAGGATTGAAAGAGGGAAGTAGAAAACAAGATGAAAAAACAAAATAAAGAAACAAAGGAAAAGAGAGAGATTATTTGAAGTCCTAGTGTAATAGTATGGTAGAGCTAAAATGAACCTTAGAACTAAAAATCAGAAAGTTCATCAGAACCTTGTCTTCAGAAAAAGACCTTCGGTCTCTCAATTTACAGATGAGAACATGCTCTTCATTGAGGTTAAGTGACTTAGTTAATGTAGCTAATTAATAGCAAACCAGACTAAAACCAAACTCTCCTAACTTCGAGGTTTTAAGTAGCAAATGGATAGCTTTGAGGTCCAAGGGTTTTTGAATCATTACACAATCAATATGTTTTTATACTTATTTTACATTGAAAACCAGGACGTCATTAGGATACATTCTTCTTCCTAGAAATCAACCCTATGTGGAGCGTCTTCTTCATATACTATAGCAGTGTCCCACTTATTTTACATGGTCTGATAGAAGCTAAAAACAGTAGGATTTAAAAACCATGTTCAACAATGCCATAATATAAAATTCATTGTCATCCATAGTGAAAATATTTTATTATGCATCTTAATACATGACACATTAGGAAAAGCAAGTTGAAGACATATCTTGTGTTTAAGTGGCTATTTCTTTATATTTCAGTCCTTGAAAGATCCTTGATTTCACTGATATGGTTACTTTATCCACATCTACAATTCAAAACCTCTCTTTGAGTTGATGGTTGTTATGAGTTGCTACAGTAGAAATACACCATAGGTTCCCAGTTTTACACCTGAGAGTTTAAAGGTCATTAAGTCCAATCTTTTTGTTTCATGCATGAACACACTAAGGGTGGAAGAAGTTAAGCAACTCACCCAGGGGCACACAACCAGTATTTATCTCATGTGGGATAAGTTTTCCAGATTCTATGTCAAATACTATAGCTGCTATACCACAAAATCATCACTAACTAGTCAAAGTGCTGATGGTGAGTCTTTTTGCCCTTAACAGGACTGCTGACAAAAGCATAGATAGTATATCACACTTGGAATATTTAGATAATTGGTTAGTCAGGTGGAAATAGAAGAATAAAACAGCTCTTATGCTTTCACCTCCTTGCTATGTATGATGAGTGTCTAGATAGAGTGCTATGCATAGGGGAAGTACTTAATAAATGATTCTTAATGTGTTTGATTGAATTGAATTAAATTGATGAATTATGGACTAGAACTTTAGTGAATGGATACTACTTTAGCCTAACAACTCCAAAGGCACACATATTTATAAACATATATAGCATTCATATGTTAGTCTTTTAAACCAACACATAAATAAAAATTTTCCTTAAGGGCTTTTTTTTGTAAATTATTTAATTTATTACTTTTTAATTAACAAAATCTCCCCTGCCCCATCTCCCTTTGCCTATGTAAAGAAACTGAGGGTGAAAAAATAAACAGTCCAAAAAGCTTATAGTGAACATTCAGAGTCAAAACAAAATCTCTCTCATTGATAATATTAATATTGATAAATAGATATACATGTGTACAAATGTGTATGACTACATGTATGCCTGTATGTTTATATGAATGCAAATCTCATTCTGTACCCCTGTGTCAATTCACCTCTGTAACAGGAGATGAGTAGCACATTTTATATTTGGTACTGTGGAATCATAGTTGATCATTCTGTTGGTTAGAGTTCTTAAGTCTTTCAAAGCTGTTAATCTTTCAAAACTATTGTTATTTTATAAGTTATTTTCCTAGTGCTGTTTATTTCCCTCTATTTTAATTCAGACAAATCTTTCTATGATTCTCTGAAAGCATACCATTCATTGGTTCTTATAGCACATTAGAATTACATTAATATTCTATATTTGCTCAAATATTCTCAAATTAAAAAAGGGAACTTAAGGCACCTTCTTAATTTCCAGTTCTCTGCCACCACCACAAAAGTCACTATAAATGTATTTGCACATGAATGCCATTGTTTCTTCTTTCCAGGGATGAAATTAAATTCAGTATTTGTTTAGTAACTTTTTAGGGCATATACATATATGTATATGTTAAAACTCACACACACACACTTACACACATTTGTACAATGACTAGGAGGGCCGAAAGCTTTTCTTGTTACCTGATTGACCTTGGCTTCCCTGACACAGCTTCTTGATCAAAGCATAAACATTCCCAGTCATGGGTCTTCTGGGACTGTCAGATTTGGACAGTGCCTAAAACCATAAAAGTCTCCATGCTCTGATGACTTCCTGACATATGGATTGCCAAACAGAGTTGATGGTGGCTGTATCTAGAGAGGCTAAGTTCTACTGTGTCTTTGTTGTATAGATCTGCTTAGGGAAAAGTAATCTTCTTTATATGGGCAACTAGGTGGTGCAATGGACAGAGTGCTGGGTCTGAAGTCTGGAAAATAGACTTCCTGAGTTCAAATCTGATCTTAGACACTAATTAAATGTGTGACACTGATCAAGTCACTTCTGTTTGCCTGCAAGCTATAAAATGACATGAAGAAAGAAATGACAAACCACTCCAATCTTTTTGCCAAAACAATCCTAAGTAAGGTCATAGTCATACACAACTGAACAACTCTAAAACAATCCTTTTTATGTATGTGTGTGTGTGCTCAACAACTTGAGACTTTCTCATTTTGTCCCAATATCAAACCTGACCTAAGAGAGAGTGCTGTCTTTAGAGTTCTCTCTCCATAAATATAGCCATGTGAAGACAACTAGTAAAGTGGAACTCAATTATATGTGATTATAATGACCAAATTAGAAGAATTGAGAAAATTCACTCTATTATACATTGTATGAGTGGCAGACCAGGGATATAGAATATTGCATCCACTATCACACAGAGTCAACATCTTGGTTGGTTGTATTGTTCTGATTTGTTCTTCTTTCATTTCAAATCTTTGTTACAAGAGATTTCTCATTGGGTATGGGAATGATATATTTGGAAATAAAAGTATGAAAAAATTAAATGCATCCATATGAAGATACAATTAAAAATAAGAACCAAGAAAAACAACAGAAATTGATCTACTTTTCTCCCATGAGAAAAATGTGTTTATTCTCAAAATCTTGTCTATGATAGGCTTTTTTCTTCCAGAAAGAAAGTATTTGCTTCTAGAGGCCAATTTCTTTTGGAACACAAAATAATTATCTAAGTAACACCAACAGATATTAAATTCATATTTTAACCTTCTTCCTGATCATCAGAGCAATCATATTTTCCTGAACCTCTATCTGAATTAAGGTAATAACATTTCTAGTATCTAGGTAATTTTTGATTGCCAAATTTGAATCATTCTTAGGATGGTCCACTTCCCTATCCACTAACGTCTGCCTGAGCTTTATATCTCACCTTCTCTCCCCTTGCCTGAATTTTTCAGTATCATGCTTTTCGTTTTGGTTAATTTGGTCTCTCATTAGAATAGGAAAAGAACAAATGACAAACTCCCACAAGAAGTCATTTGGAGACTTCACCCTTGCGATGGCAAGCAAAGTGGAATCTTTTGCTGTTTTAGTTTTAGTTAAATCAAGTATATCTGATTGAATCTTGCCTTTATCAACCAAGAGTCTTTACTAGGAGTAAAGTATAGAAACAAGAGTTTCTTTAACTAGAAAGAGTATATGTGTTTGTATTGTTAATGTGATTAAAGATCTTCTGCTTGGGAAGATTTGTAGGAAGGCCACACCTTATGTTAATGAGGCACTGGTTCTCAAGGGTTGTGATACCCTCTGGCTCTAAAAAATGTATAAACACTGTGAGAGTGAGGTTTTACTTTGTGCCTAGAAGTGATCATTTGGCCAGAGAAGACTCTGGGAAGCCACTAAGGAGTCTCCTGGTTTTGAAAACTCAGACGTTGGTCCTTCCTCTCTGGTTAATATGGTCAGATAATTGAATATGTCTATATATGGTCAGACAATTGGAAGCCATGCCTGATGAACTTTGATTTCTCTGTATTTTTTCTGAAGTTCAGGGTGTTGACTTTTCCCCCTGAACTAGGTGAATGATAAATGTGCTTGATTAAAACTGACTGTTACTCCCTCAAAAAGTTGCCTTTCCTTTTAGGAGAGCAGACCAAAGAACCTGTGATAGCAGGCTCCTCCCACCCCATGTATGTCAAGATGCTTGCTGACACAACCATTTATCTCCATCCTTAATCTCAAAGTCCAACTTTTATTATTTGTATGTGTTTGGCAAATAGTATTGACTTTCCTTTCAAGATGATTGTGTTTCTTTTTTTTTTCTTATTTATTTATTTATAAATGCTCTACAATCACTTCCTTAAAATTACGATTTCATCCCCCCCACACCTTCCCCCCGTTACCCACCTCGCTCCCCATGACAGCATACAATTCTGTATAGGTTCTACATATACTTTTCTATTGAGCACA
>JAQQSK010011897.1:0-12093 GCA_028658325.1 Potorous gilbertii
CAAGCATTCTTGATGAAAAGACCAGAGCTGAAAAGAAAATTTGACTTTCAAACACAAGAATGAGAAGAAGCATGAAAAAGTAAACAGCAAAGAGAAGTCATAAGGCACTTACCAAAGTTGAACTGTTTACATTCCTACATGGAAAGACAATATTTGTAACTCTTGAAACTTTTCAGTATCTGAGTAGTTGGTGGGATTACACACACACACACACACACACACAGACACACACACGCACGCACGCACGCACGCTCACATGTGCACGCACACACAGAGACAGAGAGCACAGAGTGAATTGAATAAGATGGGATCATATCTTAAAAAAATGAAGTTAAGTGGTGAGAGAGAAATCTATTGGGAGGAGAGAAGAAATGGAATGAGACAAATTATCTCTCATACAAGAGGCAAGTAGGAGACTTTTTAGTGGAGGGAAAGGGAAGGAAGCTGAGAGAAAAACATGAAGTTTACTCTCATCACATTCGACTAACGGAAGGGATAAAATGCACACTCATTTTGGTATGAAAACCTATCTTACAATACAGGAAAGTGGGAGAGAAGGGGATAAGCAGGGTAGGGGGGATGATGAAAAGGAGGTCAATGGGAGAAGGGAGAAATTTGAAATCAACACTCCTGGGGAGGGACAGGATCAAGAGAGAGAATAGAAGCAATGGGAGGCAGGATAGGATGGAGGGAAATATAGTTAGTCTTACACAACACGACTATTATGGAAGTCATTTGCAAAACTACAAAGATATGGCCTATATTGAATTGCCTGCCTTCCCAAAGGGAATGGGTGGGGAGGGGCGGATGGGGAGAAGTTGGAACTCAAAGCTTTAGGAACAACTGTCGAATATTGTTCATGCTACTAGGAATAAGATATACAGGTAATGGGGAATAGAAAGTTATCTTGCCTTACAGGACAAAAGAGAAGATGGAGATAAGGGAAGAGAAGGATGATAGAAGAGAGGACAGATTGGTGTTAGGGGAAATTAGAATTTTCAGTGTATTGGGGTGGAGGAGGGGAGAAATGGGGAGAAAATTTGGAACCCGAAATTTCGTGAAAATGAAAGTAAAAAGTTAAATAAATAAATTTAACTAAACAAAAAAAAAAGAACATGAACTCTTTAAGAGAAAGGACTATCTTGCTTTTCTATTTGTACCCACAGAATTTACTTAGCATAGTACTTTGTACACAGTAAGTGCTTAATATTTTTCATTCATTCATTCATTCATTTATTCACTCACTCATCCTCTTCCAGGATCAATTTTGCCTATAACCAAGTTATTATGGAGCACCTGAGAAGTATTGGGATATTCCTGTTAAATTTACCACTGTGTACAAAGAAAATGAACCTTGTGTAGTCTCCCACAGGGACAGAAATGTAATTATTTGGAAGTTAGTATTTAATTTCTTATAATGCATTGCTGCATTCATTCTTCTAGCACTGAATAGCTGAAATATTTTAAAATGGATATTTTAAGGAGTATAACACTTAACAATGTAATTACATTATGATAATTTCAAAATTAATCGCCACATTCATGTCATATATCAGAAACTCTAAATATGCATCAATTTCCCAGAATATTTTAAATTAAAAAATCTCATTGGCACTTTAATAACACATCTAAGGACAGAAAAGCAGTGTTTTTTCTGCAGAAATCATCTGCAACATCACATTATCATCAAATTATTGTCTAAAGAAATTTATTAAAGGTAGAAAACATAGGGAGGGTGAGGAGCACAGTAAAGAATTAGAAGAAGAAAATCAAAGAAGGAGGGAGACAATCAGGAAAAAATAATATCAGTTAGATCCCAAAGAAGAGGATGAGTCCAGGTCTGAAAAATTGAAGTGATTATCTTTACCCTCTGCTTTGTTTTTGCTGTGCAGACATAGTTTGAACAATCTCTATTCCCAGAAATCACTCCATGGAATGGAAAGGCTAAGTCATTCTTGCCAGACTGTTTGGGAATTGGCACTGAGCAATAGTCAGACTTAAGCTGGCAATATGTGATGATACCCTTTGGGTTTTAATAGTAGTTATCTTTGGACTTCCATTCGGTAAAGCTTCTATTCATGTTCACATGAGGCCCTGACTATGCCTTCTGAATGTGTTGGCCCCTTACATCTCCTTCCACACAGAGGAAACATTCAGTCTTGGACATTTAGATTGTTTCCAGTTTTAAGCAATTACAAATATGTTACTATGCAAATCTTTGAAGAGATAGGCTTTTTTTGTTGTTTGTTTTGGATAGTGGTCTCAGTGCATGTTCCCGTAATGATATAATTGAATCTCATGGAATGACTACTTTTATAACTTTTCCTGCAAGTGTCAGCTTAAGTGCTACTTTGCTGTGTGCTGTTCTGATCCCCACCCCTTCTGTTAGAACCCTTAACCAAAAAGATCACCTTGCCTCTATTTTGTAAATTCCTATAAATGAAAATGTTATCATGCCTAGTAGAATGTAAACTCATTGAAAGTGGAGCCGTTTCACTTCATCTTGTATCTTGACCACTTAGAAGAGTTCCTAGGTCATTAGTAGGCACTTAATAAATGCTTGTTAATTCATATTGCTAGGTCCTATACAAGACGGTTTTATGAGGTTACAATTCCACCATTAATTAATGTATGTATCATTTTATTCACAACGCCCTAGTATAGACTTTTTAAATTATTTTGGCTAATTTGATGAGCATTTAGGAATAATCTCAATTTTAAAAAAATTGCTTCCATATGATTATGATGAGGATGAATAAATCTTTTTCAAGTGCTTATTAACAATTTGTGTTTCTTCTTTTGAAATCTGCCTTGTTTTGTCTCCATCAAATTGGCAAAGATGACAAAAATACAGAAATAGTTACTTTTGGAGAAGGGAAAAGTCAGGTACACACATGCATTATTGCTGGAACTGTGAATTGGCTAAACAATTCTGCAAAAATATCTTGGCATGATGTCAAGATGGTGATTAAATATACCCTTTAAATCAATCAATCAGAAAACATTTCTTAAGTTCCTACTGTGTGCTAGGCACTGTGTTAAGTACTGGAGATACCAAAAGAGGCAAAAGATGTTTTTGTTCTCAAGGAGCTCACAATCTAATGAGGGAGACACTATGCAGATGAATATACCAAGCAAGCTATATACAGGAAAAATAGGAAATAACAGAAAGAAGGCAATGGAATTAAGAGGAGGAAGGAAGGCTTCCTTTCATGCAGAGATTTCACAGATAGTCAAATATTCCATGGAAGGTAGAAAGAAATTTCCATATACATGAACACATTTATAGTAATATTGTTTTTGGTATTAGCAAGTAACTGGAAATCAAATAGATTCCCATTAGTTGGGGGAATGATTAAACACATTATGAGATATGAATATAATGGAATATTATTATACTATATGAAATGAGAAATATGAAGAACAGAAAGAAGCACAAGAAAACTTATAAGAACTGATGTAATGTGAAGCAGAAAGAAGAAAACAAAATGCATAATAGTTTCAACAATGAAGATGGAAATATCAACAAAAATAAAACGGAAGCTTGTCTAATTATAATGAACAAGTGTGTCTGCAACAAGAGGTGAGAAAATATATATCTCCCCTTACACTGGAGAGCAGGGGATTATGGATGTGAAACATGGCATATACTGTCAGACTCAGTTGATTAAACTTGCAGAACTGGCTTTTTCTATTTTATTATTTATCCTTTGACTCGCAAGGTAGAGAAGAAGGAAAGGGTATATTTTGAAATGAAGAAAACATAAAAATGGAAGATAACAATCAAAAAGAAAATTTGAAAGAAGAAAATTGTCTCTGCTTCTTCTTTTACTATTTCATTCATTGTGGACTAGGAGTGATTTTTGTAAGATTTCTTTAACAGTTTCTTAAATATTTTAGATGTCAAACTTTATCTCTCCTATTTATCACATAATATTCCCTCAATCTGCTCTTTATTTTTTCTCTTTTAATTTCAACTCCCCAGTCAGTCTGTTTTTTCTTGTTACCACGTAGAGTCCTGTGAATAGGATCTGTGAGAGTTTTGTCTTTTGTGTTCAGTGATTGAATCAAATTAATCATGTCTTCTTCTTCTCCACCTCAAAATATTTCTCTCTTTTAATCTAACTTCTTTTCTTTTTACATCGAAGGAAAAAGTACAATCCTGTGGGGAGAAGACCACTGAACTGGCAGTTAAGAGACTGGGTTTCTAGTTTGACTTTGTCATTAGGTAACTGTGGTACATTTGGCAAGTGCCTTAACCTTTAGGGGCCTTGATTACATTATTTAAAATTAAAAACATATACTAGGCAACCACCTTGGTCTTTAGAAACACTGAAGGCTACAGGTCTTCTCATTGATGTCAGTCTCTCTCATTATTTCTAAACTTCATTCTTTTTTTTGTCTGAGATTGTTGTTCAGTGTCATCCTATCAGAGGTTTATTGTCCTATTCTGTAAAGTTGCTGAAGTTCCTCTCCTTTTTACCAATTTTTCACATAATTCTACTGACTCATTGAGTAATTTTCCTGTTTCCCTCCTCCACTCAAATGCAAAACTTCTAGAATACTCTATAACTATTGTTTCCATTTTCCTACCATGTGCTAAGTGACCACTCCTTCTATTCATTACAAATTCCAGTGGTTCTCTATTATCTGTAGAATAGATATAAACTTCTATCTTTGAAAGCCTTTCACAACCTGGATCCAATATATCTTTCCATTCTTACAATATATCACACCTCGCTCCTGCATTTCATAATCCAAATTGACCTTCTCTCTGCCCTTCTCACACAGCACTTATTCTTAGTCTTATTTCTTGGTCATTTTCCATGCTGAGAATATACTGTCAACCCCTTGTCTTCACCTCATAGAAACTCTCTCTTCCTTTAAGAAACAGTTCAACACCATACTCTAAAGCCTTTTTTGGAACTTCCCCTCAACTGCCAATGCTCTCTATCCCATAAACATCTTGTATTTACCATGCATTTCTTCTGTCTATATTTTTATATGTACTTGTAAGAGAGTGTTTCATTATTTGTGTAATTGTACAAAGTGCCTTGCCCAGGATCACATTGCTATTAAGGGGTTTTAAATTAAAACCATGAGGCAGGGTTTTAAGTCAAGTCTTCCTGATTTCAAGCCTAGCGTGCTATCCACTGAGCCAAGGATGCAAAATGTATACCTGCCAAAATTACTATTTTATGGAGATCTTGCATGGGGCAGACAATCACATGGTGGTCAGAAGAAGCAATATAAGGACATTCTCAAGATCTTTCTCAAGAACTTTGGATTTGATTGTGTGACATGGGGGATACCGACACAGGACTGATCCTCATGGCATGCCCACATCAGAAAGGGTGCTGTACTCTATGAGCAAAGCAGAATTGAAACAGCACAAAGGAAGCATGCATAAATTTGGAATATCCAACCCAAATATTCACATGGAATATCCTTTCCCAATCTGTGGTAAGAGCCTTCAGAGCTCGAGTTGATCTGATCAACCACAGTTGGACACAATGAAATTTGACTTTATCATGGTGATGTCATTTTGGTCCTCTTTGAGAATGAAGGACAATCAACCAACTAATTGTACAAAGATCATAGCACTGTATTTGACATATAGTAGATGATGTTGTGTTAGCCATTGCAATTATCCTTAGAGGGCTAAAGCCCTTCCACAGTTTGTCTCTCACATATCTTTCCTGTCTTATTTCATGGTACTAGTACTATTTCATAGTATTTCATTTGTGTCCCCTCAATTCCTGTCAAACTGGTTTGCTAGTTGCTTTCCATTTGCAACATTGCATTTCCTGCAACCTTGCATTTACATTCTTAGCCCATCATGCCTGGAGTATTTACCCTCCTCACTCTGTCTCTTGTAATGTTTAACATGCTTCAAGGAAGTGTCTTAAAGAAATCAGGGAAGTGACCATTGAGATGATCAAGTTCCTCCTCCTACCAGGCGTTCTTTTCAATCCTTCCACTTGTTAGTGTTCTCTAACTCTAGCTAGCAAGGTGGTACAATGAATTGACCATATTGGGTTTAGAATTAGGAAGACTTGAGTTAAAATCTGGCCCCAAACAGTTACTAGTTGTGTGATCCTGGGCAAGTCACTTAATCTCTAGCTTGCCTCAGTTTCCTCAAATGTAAAATGAGGAGAATAGCAGTAACTACCTTGCAGGGTTATTGTGAAAATCCAATGAGACTATTTGTAAAGTGCTTAGCTTAGGCCGTGGCACATGGTTGTGTAATAAATGTTTTCTCCCTTTCCTTTTGAGATTACTTTGTATTATTTTGCATTTATTTTGCTTTTATTCATCAGGATAGAGGTTGTATCTCCCAATAGAATGTTAGATTCTTGAAGTTAGGAGTTATTTAATTTTTGTTTTTGTATTCACCACATTCAGACTATAGTACGAATTTACTATGCACTTCTTTAATTAAATTGAATCTGTGTGGATGCCATATACAATGTAGTGATCCCTCCAAGTAGCCCTGAGGTTTTCAGGAAGGAACTGGGAAGGATATTTGGCTCTAATGTAGCATCACAGGGAACTAAAGAGGGGGTGCTATTTGATTTTTTTCCCCTTTGGGGCACAGAATTTAAGCTTACACTACCAAATAAATGAGAGTTCTAAACCCAAGGGAATTCCAGAGACAGAGGGAAGAGATCTGAAGAGGAAGATGAATTTGTCCCTGAGATCCCAATTTGTTGCAATTTCAAACATTTTATTTAGCCCTCAGGAAAGAGAAAATGATGCATTGCAACTGTCAAGTTAAAAAAAACACACAACTATTTCACTTTCTTCTCTAATTCCCCCTTCTTTTTTTGAGGGGAGGTGAAGGTACTAATTTCAGATCAAGGTAATGAGGAAAATCGTTTGAAATTACAAGTAAATAATCACAATTAATTTGATGGTTGATAGCATCTTGCAAATGTAACCATGGACACCATGGAATAAGGGTGGTAGTCATGGAGATATTCAACACCTTCAGGTTCTCAATACTTTGTTTTGAACAATCATAAGAATCAGATGTAGGTGTAAACTCACATGAGAAGAACATTAGAAGTAGTTCATTGAAGAGATAGAGTGGTTGGATTGAGGTCAACCAACTGATAAAGGTCATAAACTCATATCATTCTGTGTATTGATGTTTTTATCAGTGATAGTGAGTTCTTGAGTATAAAATACTCCTGTCTATACAGCCATCCAGAGGCAAAATACTCAACCATTACTCAGCTGTTGGGGTATTTGTCTAGACATCCCTGGGTCCTTTCTATGGTCCAACCAGTCAATAAACATTTATTAGGCACCCGTTTTGTGCCAAGCATATGTGATACAAAGAGAAAGGGGTCTAGGAAGCAGAAATATCTAATGATCACCTTAATGCTCCAATGAAGTTATACAGGGCAGTTAACCAAATTTATTGAGAGAGGTGGGGGCAGCTTTCACTGTTAATCCTATAGAATGGAAAGGAAATAGGTGGTTTAAGTCATACTTCTGGGACCTTGGGAAAGTTGCTTCAAACTCCTCCTTTTCTTCCTCTGAAAAAAGGGATGTATAGACTAGATTATTTCTAAAGTCCCTTCCAGCTCAGACTTATTTAATTGGGAGGGAAGTGATATTATATTCATGTCTCCTTTCAAAAAAAAGGGAAATAGGGGCAAAGTAAAGATGGTGGAAAAAAGCAGCTACTCACCTAAGCTCTTCCCCAAGTTCCTCTGAACACTTTTAAATTATGCCACAAAATAATTCCTGGAGCAGTAGAACCCACAAAAGGATAGGGTAAAATGATTTTTCAGCCAAAGACAACTTAGAAGGTCAGCAGAAAAAGTCTGTTGCATTGAGTGAGAGTAGAATCCAGGCCACACCAATGCAGATAAGCCCCAGAAAATAAGAAATAGTCAGGAACAGTTCTTAGAAGCCACTGAATCAGCAGCAGCAGCAGCAGCAATGGCTACTTCCAGAATTCTAAGCCCACAGACAGTAAGAGGGTTGAACACTGATCAGGAGATTACAGGGATCTCTTTGCAGCTGCAGTGGAGTGGGGACCCCCATCACAGATTCTGGGTAGAAAAGAGTGCTTATAGTTACTCATAGACCAGAGAACCGACAAGGAGAGGAGTAAACACATCTCTCCTTAGATCATAGAACTTTGGAAGAACTGAAAACTTAGAGGTCCCTAGAAGTATCTTTGAAAACAGCTGCATAAAACCCCTGAATCTTGGGATAATGCACCTTCCATCTGGAAACAGAGTCCCACTTTACCAAAGAATTAAGAGTCAAGAAATAGACCAGAAAAATGAGCAAGTAACAAAAAAATTCTGACCATAGAAAGTTACAATGGAGACAAAGAAGATCAAAAACATACACTCAGAAGAAGATAACAAAAATCAAAGAAAAAGAATTGGTCTCAAGCCATGGAAGAACTCAAAAAAAAGGCTTTGAAAATACAGTAAGAAAGGTAGAAGAAAAATTTGGAAGGGAAATGAGAGTGATGCAAGAAAATCATGAAGAAAACATCAATAGCTTAGTAAAGGAGAGGGAGAGAGGGGGGGGAGAGAGAGAGAGAGAGAGAGAGAGAGAGAGAGAGAGAGAGAGAGAGAGAGAGAGAGAATAAGCCAAATGGTAAAAGAGGTGCAAAAAGCCAATGAAGAGAATACTCTGAAATGCTGGATTACCCATATGGAATGAGAAGCACAAGTCAGTGAAGAAGGAAAAAACAATTCCTTAAGAAACAGAATTGGAAAATGGAAAAGGAGGTACCAAAGCTCACTGAAGAAAATAATTCCTTGAAAATTGTAATGGAGCAAATGGAAGCTAATGACTGTATGAGAAATCAAGAAACAATTGAAAACCACACAAGAGTGAAAAAAATGAAGACACCATGAAATATCTCGCTGGAAAAACAACCTACCTAGAAAATAGATCCAGGAGAGATAATTTAGAAATTATCAAACTACCTGAAAGCCATGATCAACAAAAGAGTCTCAACATCATCTTTCAAGGAATTATCAAGGAAAACTATCCCGATATTCTAAAACTCGAGGGTAAAATAGAAGTTGAAAGAATCCACTGGTTACCTTCTGAAAGAGATCTCCAAATTAAAACTCCCCAAAATATCATGGCCAAATCTCAGAGCTTCCGGTTCAAGGAGTTTACATTTCTACATGGGAAGATGATACTTGCTACTCAAAAATTTTCTCATTATCAGGGTAGTTAAAAGGAGTGTAAATAGACAGAGGGCACAAGTCTGAGTTGAATATGAAGAGATGATATTAAAAAAAATAAAATAAGGGGTGAGAAAGAGGAATGCATTGGAATAAAGGAAAAGGGAGAGGTAGAATGGGGCAAGCTATCATATATAAAAGGCCAACAAGCTTTTACAGCGAAGGGGAAGATGGGAAGTTGGGGAGTGAGTGAACCTTACTCTCATCATAATTGGCTCAAAAAAGTAATAATATACATAGTCAAATGGGTATAGAACTCTATCTTACTCTACAGGAAAAGAGTGGCAAAGAAACTGCAATAGTGTAAGATTATCAGTTGTGAATGATCTAGTTATTCTTGGTAATACAATGATCCAAGACAACTCTGAGGGGCTATCATGAAAAATGCTGCCCATCTCTAGAAAAAGAACTGACAATTTCTGAATACAGACTGAAACATGATTTTACCCCCTTTATTTTTCTTGATATTTTTGTCTATGTTTTTTTTTGCAACATGATTAGTATTGAAATGTTTTACCTAACTACACATGTATACCGTATATCAAATTGCTTGCCTTCTCAACAAGGAAAGTGTGGATAGAAGAAGGAAAGGTATTTGGAACTCAAAAGTTTTAAAAATGAATGTTGAAAATTGTTTTTGCATTGGAGAATTGGGGAAAAATTGGGGAAATTGGAGAAAAATTGGGGAAATTTGGGGAAAATTGGGGAAAAAATAAAATTATAAATTTATAAAAACAGGAAATAATCATATATATCACTACTCTCACACAGAAGGGTAGTCATTTACCCATGGAGCCAAAGGAAATTGAAGTAGACCTGTATTTAGACCTCTGAACTAAACCAACAAACATACACACATATAGGCTGTTTTGTTTATTCTCTGATTGATTTTCATGGTAATTGATGCCAAAGATGAAGACAGAGTGACAGAGGCAAAGATAATAAAAAGAGATGGAGAGAGAGATTAACAGACACAGAGACAGAAAGATGCAGAGAGAGTCAGTGAGAGAGAGAGGGAGACTGTATGGGTGTAAATCTAACTGTTTCCTACAGGTAGGTTCTTCTGTCATCTTAACCCAGTAAGACTCAGCGAGATAAGTCTGAGCCAAGGAGAAGCAATGGTGAATGTTAACAGGTTTACTGAAGGTTTTGGATTTCAAATGTGAACTTCTTGAGGGGAGAGAGTATGTTTTTGATTTATTTGTATCCCCAGCAGGTAGCCCAATAGCTGGCATAAAATAAACTCTTAAAAATTTCTTATTGCTGTTGGAATATTGTTGGGCACGAAGAGAGCCTGGGGTTACCAGACTTCTTTATGATGTGCCTGATATGCTATTAGAAACTAGGGCTCAGTGGGCAACAGAACCAGTCAAACCAGAGACTACTGGGGCCTCAAGATTAGAGATGCCGGGGATGCTCAAAGAAATTCTTGCAGTGAGTTAAGGAAGAATGAACAGATAGAACAAAGGTAAAAGAGTAAAATTCTCAACAGGTCAGTAGGCAGTGTCAAAGAGGTCCACAGATAGACATAAATTAGAGGGATGTGTGATGTACAATACATGAGCTGGAATGTACAATAAACCTAGATATGTATGTATGATCCTGATTGTGGATCATATATGCAGCACTTATTTAACAAATTAACTGTGAGACTTATATGAAATAGTTCATATAAAACAAGCTTTTCAAACCTTAAGATATCATGTGATTTTATTTTTATTATTATTTTACCAAATATTTATCAAGCACATGCTGAATACAAAGCACTCTGCTTTGGGGAGGGTATCAATCAATCAGGGAATCAATCATCAAGCACCTTCAATGAGTAAGTTATTGTGCTAGGAGTGAGATCAAGCCAGATTGGTTTACTTACTAGAGAGCAGGGACTATCTTTAGAGTTTGTTTATAGTCTAATCACTTAATATAGTGCCTGACAAATAATAGACATTTAATAAATGCTATAAATTACTGTCATTGACCTAAAATGACATTCCATTTCTTGTCCTTGTATCTTGGCTTGTTTCCTTTTTTGTCAATTGTTCTCTTTTCATGATGGCTCAGCAAAGGATCATGGGTTCGTAAGTTTAGAACTTGATCTTTGAAGTCATTGAGTCTAACACACATATTTTAAAAATTAGGAAACAAGCAAGAGGGGTTAAACGATTTGTATATGGTCATTGCAAGACCAACTGTCACTTTATTGGAGAACTACGGCTACAGTAAATACCATTTATATATTTATACAAGAAAATATCATAGAAGCTTGAATTAGAAAGGACCACAGAGACCAACTAGTCTAGTGTATGCCTGAATGATGAAGAAGATGATGATGAGAAGCAGAGGGAGGAGTCAGAGGAGGATGATATAGTAGCAAACATTTTTGTGGTTGAATTGATTTTCAATCATGTTCAATTCTTTGTGACCCACTTGGGGTTTTCCAGGCAGAGATACTGGAGTGGTTTGCCACTTCCTTTTCCACCTCATTTTACAGAAGTTGAAACTGAGGCAAACAAGGTTAAATGACTTGATCATGGTTCCACAGCTAGCAAGTGTTTGAAGCTGCATTTGAACTCAGGTCTTCCTGACTCCAGGCCCTGCATTCTATCCACTGTGCTACCTCAAGCACACCTGTAGCCTAGCAAGCATTCATTTATATGGGATTTTTTTTTTTATTTTTTAAAAAGATAAAACCCTTTATTTATTTTTTTTACTTTATTTTTTTATTTATTTTTTATTTTTTAAATAAATTTATTTAACTTTTTACATTCATTTTCACAAGATTTTAGGTTCCAAAATTTTCTCTCCATTTGTCCCCTCCCTCCTCCCCGATACACTGGACATTCTAATTACCCATATCACCAAT
>JAQQSK010011898.1:0-12093 GCA_028658325.1 Potorous gilbertii
GATTCCTGTCTACCCTCGCCTAGATCCGCCCAGCTAGTGCTTGGGGTCTGAGATTCAAATGCTGCTTCCCAGCCTCAGGGCTTTTGGTGGCAGGCCTGGATGCTATTCAATGGGAGCTTAAGTTCTGGTGCTTATGTGGGGGCAGGGCCATCTCCCAGGCTCAGTTCCCTCAGGGGGTTTATGCAGAGACCTTCTGTAATGGAGCTCCTGCTGAGCTCCTGCCTGCTTTGGGAGTCTCTGGCCACAGCTGCCTCTGCTGCTGCTTCCCGAGGGGGCCCGGGTCATGGAGACACCCCGCTCCCCTCTCAGCCTGTCCAGACGTCTCTCTCACTGATCTGTGCATCTGTGGGTGGAGGGACCTTCGCGGCTGCTGGAGATTCTGTCCCTGAAGCCTGCTGGGATCTGCTCTCTCCTTTCTGTGCCGTGCAGCCAGGGCAGGGCTCAGCTCCGCTCCTGTCCGGTGCACTATGAACCTTTGGGGTTGGTTTTTCAGGGCTCTCTGGAACGGAAATCTCCTTCACCCCGTTGCTGCAGGGCTCCACTGTTCCAGAATTTGTTGGGAGTTCTTTTTATAGATAATTATGGGCTGTGGGTTCGGAGGTAGCATATGTGAGTCTTTCTACTCCACCATCTTGCCTCCGGTATCTTTCTTTATAGGTTTTTTTGTAATTGATTTATTTATGATATTCAAATTGAATTAGTCATTCAAAGTTGTTCTTATGACATATTTCTATTACTGGTACAACATTCTCTTGGTTCTGTTTATTTCAATTTCCATTATTTCATTTCTTTCCATCTTTTTCTAAAATCAATAGGTTCATCATCTGTTAAAGAAAGCAATATTTTGTCACAATCATATAACATAGTTTTTTTTAGCTATTCCCCAATTAAAGGGCATCTCTTCAATTTTCAATTCTTTGCTACCACAAAAAGAGTTGCTATAAATATTTTAGAACATATAAACTCTTTTCCTTTCCCCCAATCACCTTGGGAACCAAACCTAACAGTGGTATTGCTGGGTCAAAGGATATACACAGTTTTATAACGTTTTGGGCATAATTCCAAATTGCTCTCCAAAATGGCTGAATCAGTTCATGGTTCTACTATTAATGAATGAATGTCCCAATTTTTCCACCTCTGCTCTAATATTTGTTGCTTTCCCCTTTTATCATTTTAACCAATCTGATAAATGGAAAATGATATCTCAAAGTAATTTTAATTTCCATTTCTCTAACCCATAGTGTTTTTTCATATGACTATTTGTGGTTTTGATTTCTTCATCACAAAACTGCCTATTCATCTTCTTTGATCATTTATCAATTGGGAAATGACTCACATTCTTATAGATTTAACAAAGTTCTTGATACATTTGAAAAATAAAACTTTCTTAAGAAAGTATAAAGTCCACCTTCAATTTTCTGCCTTCCCACTTATCGTGGCTACATTGGTTTTATTTGTGCAAAAACATTTTATTTAATGTAATTGAAATTATCCATTTTATACTTCACAATGCTCTCTCTCTTATTTATTCATAAATTTTTCTCCTCTCCATAAGTCTGATAGGTAATGTATTCCATGTTCTAATGTTTTGTGTGTTATCTCCTAGTATGTTAAACTTTTAACAGAAAAGTTGTCAGTTTTATACAAAGCAATTGATGGAAATTATTAGTAATAGGAGTTAAGGCAACTAGGTCGCATAGATGATAGATCACTGGAGTTAGAAAAATTAGAGTTAGAAGAGTTAGGATCACAAAAATCTGAGTTTGAATTCTGACTCAGACACTTACTACCTGTGTGACCCTAGACAAATCATTTCCTCTTCAAGTCTCAGTTTACCCACTGGACTCAAAGTTTTCTAAGTTCTCTTTCAGCTCTAAATCTGTGATCCTTTGAGTTTTTAGCACATAGCTGACAGATTGTGATACAGCAAACAAAAAGATAAGAAGAAAAGAAGTTATAGACATTCTGTTAGAAAAACTAAAGGTGATAGATAGATAGATGGTGGAGGTACAGGTAAGCCCCCCCTCCTTCATTCAGGAAAGCTCCTCCTCCCTTGTTCATAGGGAACTTCAGATTTTAGATAGAAAGGAACACAGAGATCTGAAGAAAGGTCTGTATGTACCCTAGAGAGAGTCATCTTGCACTGAGGAGTCAGTGCCAGATTAAGCTTTAATGGGAGCCATTGGTGACGAGAGTTGGAGCCTGGACATGAACAATGTGGCAGCAGACAGAGCAGAGAGAAAAACAATCGTGCAACAGAGAACCAAGGTGCGCAGAGAGGCAATAAGGCAAAGAGCCATAATCGGAAGAACCAGCCTGTGGACCTTGACCTTGCCAGAGAGGCAGTCACTGCAAGGCATAATGTGCACAGAGCAATAACCCAGTCCTATCAGTTCACTGGCACTATGTATGCAGCGTCAATCTATCAATCAATAAATCGAATTTATTAAGTTGTCCAATGTTGTACTGGGTACTGTGTAATGATGGGCATAGAAGCAAAAAGGAAATAGTCCCTGTCCCAAGAAGCTTACATGTATATGGATGTGTACACACATGCACACACATATAACACACACATGTGCTTGCACACATATGTACACATACATATATGCATATATACATACATATATGCATATATACATACACACATACATATATACATATATATTCTCTTCCCCATAGGAAAAATGGGAAAGTTTCCTTAACTGTCTATGGCTTCAGGTCCAAACCTTTCTGGATGTTTGTTGTGTACCTAAAATCTTTCCTATATTTAATGTCTTGTTAACATGAGTGCTTGCAGAGGAATTGAGGGTCCTTGTGGGAGGTAAAATGAGGCAGGGAAACACTGGTATTTCTAGGATTTCTTTAGGCTGTGGTAGAATCCAGACAGATTTTTGCACCTGGGTCTATTATGTCAAGGGCCATATTGACACAAGCATTATACACATACGGAAATGATCTTAATGGAACTGAATGGGGAAAGCAGAGGATGTATTCTTCACTCCCCTTAAGTATATATGAATCATTGTTTTATAGTTTTATATTATAGTGCAAGTCTCAGCCTCAGTTTCCCCTTTATGCAAAATGGGGATAATAACAGTTCCTACTTTACAAGGCTGTCGTGAGGATCAAATGAGATAACATGTAAAGCACTTGGCAAACCTTAAAACACTATATAAATGTTAACTTATTATTGTTAGTATCAGTTTGCTTGGTATCCCCTTACTAGATTCTAAGTTTCTTTAGGATCCTGTTCTATGCAAACCTTGCATCTAATTTAAAACCCAACACAATGCCCTATACACAGATGCATAATAAATATTTGTTGTCATTGCTCTTGTAGACATTTACAAAAACTCATCCTGTTTTATATCACTGAGAAGTGATAAGTATAGTTAAAAAGAAATTCGAAACACCACATTTACAGCTCACAGTGTAAGAAAACTAGAACAAAGCGATGACAATGCAATCAAAAGATGCAGGTCTAGAATGGAAGCTTAAAATGATTTATTGAACGACAGTCCGGTTAGAGAATGAGTTATTGAAACAATAACGAATTGCTTCAGAGATAATGATAGCATAACTACAACATCAGAAATTATGGGATACAGCAAAAGCACTTAGAGGTAAATTTATAGCCCTGAATGCTTATGTTAACAAGAGAGAAAAAAGAAAAAAATTTGATGAGCTGAATTTGCCTTTAAAGGAATTATAAAATGAAAAAAGGAATACTCCAAGAGAACGCACACAAGGAAGATAAGAAAAATTAGAGCCAAAAAATGTGATGAAAAATAATTCATAAGTAAAGCCAGGTTGCCCCATGAATATGGCTTTGTAAGCAAGCATATATCTGGAAAGCAAATAGTTATGTTTTATGACTTCTTTCCTTAGGAAAAGGGCTTTGTGAAAGCTTGAGAAGTTGGAAGAGCCTCTAGAGGTCCAGCAGCCTAGTCCCAGAAAGAATCATCTTTGAGGAGTAACCAGCTTGATCTAGAACAATAGGGAAACCTATTTTGCATGAGACACCATGACCACAAAACAAAGGGTGACCCATCCTTCAGCTGTGCTGCACCAGGAAGTAAACTTTGTTGTGAGGAGAATGTTTGTGGTTTGAACCCATTCTCCTCAGGAGCCCAAGTGGAAGAAGGGAGATTGTGCCCAGGTTTGGGCTGGAGAGGAAGCATTTTTATACCTGCTACACCTTTTCAATAAATAGCCTTTTGTAAAAGCTCATTGCTATTAGTTTAGTTGATGGTAGAGTGAAAATCACTGGTGTCCATGATATCAAGGTGATATTAACTGACAAAAGACATTGACATAAGGGGAGCAACTAGAACTGGCATTTGAGCCAATAACATTAGAATAAGCTTACTGCCCCCTCAGGGGTATCCCTAGAAGAGAGAGAGAGACAGAGACAGAGACAGAGACAGAGAGACAGAGAGGAGGGAGAAAGAGGGAGCCAGTTGTGTTTGAGGAACTGGTCCTGTAGATGTGGGTTGGGAGAGTAAGTCCAGAGCCTAGCTTCACTAAAGGTCAGTAAGAGCCACTGGAGTTTCTTGAGCAGAGAATGATGTGGCCTGACCTGCACTTTAGGAGAATTAATTTGGCAGCTGTGTGGAGGATGGACTAGAGAGGGTGGAGATTGGAGGTAGGAAACAGGCAATAGGCACTTATATGCTTACTATGTATCAGTCATGGTGCTGAATGCTGGGGAAACAAATGAAAGCAAAAAAAGATGGTTCTTGTCCTCAAGAAGTTTATTCTAAAAGAGGAAGCCAACACATAAAAAGGAAGCTGACAATCAGGGAGGGGAAAGGGTGTGGGGGCATGATGATCTCTCAGCTGAGAAAAGGTCCAGGATGATGAGACAACTGAGTTGGGGTGGCCAAATCTGAGAAAATCAGAAGCATGAGAGGGAGGAGAATGAAGCATGGTTGACTTGAGTCTTACCCCAAAATGCAGGCCCAGGAAGGAACTCACTAATGGGAAAAGGGAGCTGGCATGACATGAGACCCTAAGGTCTCCCAACAGGAACTTCCCCCAAAGTCTCTAGGGGGTAAGCTGGAAATAAAGCACATGCTGGGGTGGGTGGGGTAGGATGGGGGTGGGTCTGGCTTCCAAAGTGTTTCTCTTTCTTTGTGAGTTTCTGGAGTTGATCTGGCAAAGAGTATGGAATCATGTGTATCTAATCTCTCACTTAAATAAGAAAGGGGGCAGGAAGAATAATTGGGAAGCTAATGTAATATTCCATATGAGAGATGATAAAGACTCGAAATAGGATTATGACTCTATGAGCAGAAAGAAGGAGATGAGATATAGGTGATATCATAGAGGTAGAATGTATTAGACTTGGCCACTTGCTGATACTTAGAGGTGCATGAGAGTGACCAGTTGGGGATGACTAAGGTCACAAACCTGGTTGACTAGAAGGATGGTAGAACTTTAATAAAATGGGGAAGTTTGGAAGAAAGAAGGACTGAGGGAAAAAAATGAGTTTATTTTGGACCCTTTAAGTTTGAGACACTTATGGATCATCCAGTTGAGTGGATGATGATGGCAGTTAATGATGTGAGACTAGAATTCAGGAGAAGGCCTTGGGCTGGCCATATACATCTGGCAGGCTTTCTAACAGAGAGGAGTATCTCACTCAAAGTGAGAATGCTATAGGACCTTAGCCTGAAAGGGTCAGGGTGTCACATTGCATCCTGGGCCATCTCCAGCTGTCCTAATGAATATCAGGTCATTGGATCCAGAAGGAGAAAGTGAGGCTGGTGAACTTGCACAGCCCTCCCTCACTCAAATCAAGGTCAACTAGAAGTCATGACATCATCTTGATGTCATGGTCCTCTTTGAGAATGAAGGACAAGCACAGTAACAGAGAGAATAGTTGTATCTATGGAAATTAATGACATCACTGAGGGAGAACATAGAGACAGGAGAGAAATGAGCCCAGAACAGAGCCAGGGAATGCACCCATGCAAAGGGAGGAGTTGGGATGGGACATGGATGATGATCCAGCAAAAGGGAGAGAAAGAACAGTCAAGCAGGTAGAAGAAGTACTGGGACAGAGTGGTGTCAGGAAGACCCAGGGAGAAAAGAATATATAGGAAAAGAGGTTGTTGCTCAACAGAATTAAATGTAGAGAGTTAAGATGGATGAGAACTGAGATAAGGCCATAGGATTTGGCAATTAAGAGATCATTTATTATATTATAAATTATACTGTAGAGCAAGCAGTAATCATCAAAACAGTCTGATACTAGATACAAAAGGGAAAAATATATTAATGGAACAAAACAGAAAATCCATTATTAGAATCTAAGGCATACAAGAGATTTGTGTTTGAGAGAGGAAAAGAAATATAATTCAATAAAAAGTGTTGGGGGAAAATGAAAAGCAGTATAATACAAAATGGGATTAGACTGAGGTCTTATACACACAAAATCCAAGGGGATCAATGACCAAAATATAAAAAACAACCACAAAAATGGAATAATATGTTTATCTCAATTGCAGAGGAGAGAAAAATTATCTGTGGAATAAATGGAAGAAATAATTGGAAGCAAAATTCACGGCTTTCACTATACTTCAATTGCTTTGTGTTTTCAGTTTTATCTTATTTTGATTGAAACCTTTTGTTTTTACATGACATTAATTTATAAATTTCCTTTTACACAGAAAGCCATTCATTGTAACAAAGATTAAAAAAGAAACGGGGAAAAAACAGCTCAGTAAAATGAAAACCTCAACTATGTCTGACAGAATATGCAATATTCCATATCCATAGCTTCCCACTTCTGTAATGGATGAGATAATCCTTCTTCAACTCTTTTCTGGGGACAAGATTGGCCATTATAATTATATAGTTTTTCACTTTTTTTTCCCCTGAATTGCACAGCCCTCCTTCACTCAAATCAAAGTCAACTGCAAGTCATGTCATCATCTTGATATCATGGTACTCTTCAAGAACGAAGGACAGATACAACCTGTGAGTAGCCTCCCTTCCCCATCCCTCTCCTCCCCTTCCCTCCCCTCCTCTCTCCTCCCCTGCCTTCCTCTCTTCTCCTCTAGTTTTCTAGCCAGGGGAAGGTATACTCCATGGTCAGAAACTGCCTTTTTTTCCTTTGGGTTTACTGGCTACATTTCTTGCTCAAAGATCAGGCCTTAAACCCAATTCCCTCTAGAGCTCATGACCAGACAAGTCCCCACCCACCTAGCACAGAGTGAATGTGATAACTAAACAGTAATTGTTTGTTTCTCTTTACTCAGTAACCCTGAGGGTCTTCCCCTCCCAGTTTGATTTTTTTTAAAGGTCATCCCTTGAGTAACTTAAGGAATCCTATTCATTGACTGTGATGAGACCTTAGCCTGAAAGGTCCTATGTTGCATCCTGGGTCATTTTCAGTCATCCTAATGAATATCAGATCATTGGATCCAGAAGGCTCTGGAGGAGAAAGTGAGGCTGGTGACCTTGCACAGCCCTTTCTCACTCAAATCAAAGTCAAGTGCAAGTCATGTCATCATCTTGATGTCATGGTCCTCTTTGAGAAGGAAGGTCAAACCCAACAACAACCTGCACTTACATTAATCTCATCATGCTGTGTGTTGTTCTCCTGATTTTCTTTCCTCTTTCAGTTCTTTTAAGTCTTCCTAAGCTTCTCTGAATTCTTCATATTTCTTGTTTTTGTTTTTTTTGTAGCATGGTAACATTCCCTCACATCCAAGAACCATGATGGCTTATCCATTCTTCAACTGCCACACATCTACCGCAGTTTCACTTCTTTGATACCACAAAAAATGCTACTAATGAATATTTTTATACATATGAGACATTTCTGTCTTTGACTTCCCTGGTGTAAAAAGCAGTGAATTCTCTAAGTATGGACATGTTAGTCACTTTCTTAGCATAATTCCAAATTGCTCTCCAGGATGGTTGCAGACATTTAGAGTGACTCTTTCTGCAACACTATTCTCAATGTCATCTTTGACAATTTGTTGGCTGAGAGATAGAATCTCAGAGCTGTTTTGATTTTCATTTCTCTTATTATTAGTGATTTGGACCAGCTGTTTGTATGGTTGTTAATAGTTCATAATTCTTCCTTTGAATTCCAGTGGGGGAATTGTTATATATTTGTATTAATTCCCTATGTATCTTGGATGTCAGAGTTTTATACAACAAAAAACAATGTGTCTAAAAGTAAAAAAAAACAACAAAAACCAGATTGAAAAAGGATCATTGTAATGAACTAAACTTTGAAGTATTAATAATTAATTATTTAATTTAATAATTAATTACTTAATAATTAATTAATTTAATATTAATGTTAAAATCTACAATGGCATATATGGACATGGGTCCCACTGACAGATCACATTCCCACTATGGTTTTTCAAACCATCTTTCAGAGAATCAATGTGACAAACTCTTTATGGTGGACAACCTATTCATATACTCATTCAAACCTACTTCCCAGTGAATCAAAATCAAAGGATGGCAAACTTTGCTTAAAGAAATACAGACTTTTCATAACCACTTTAAAAAAGTACTCAAATTATCTAGTAATCAAATATGATCATAGTTTTAAAGTGGGTAGGACCTCAGAGCCCATCTAGTACAATTCATTTTTTGACAGATGAGGAAACTGAGGCCCAAGATCAAGCAGGTAATTGGGTTCAAATCCTGTCGCTGAAACTTATTACCTGCTTGATCTTGGGCCTCAGTTTCCTCATCTGTCAAAAAATGAATTGTACTAGATGGGCTCTGAGGTCCTACCCACTTTAAAACTATGATCATATTTGATTACTAGATAATTTGACGATTTGCTGACTGGGAGGTAGAATCTCAAAGATGTCTTGATTTTCATTTCACTTATCATTAGTGATTTGGACCAATTGTTCATTCAATTGTTAATAGTTCTTAACCCTGAGGGTCTTCTCCTCCCTGTTTGAATTTTTTTTTTAATTAAAGGGGTCTTGACTCACTTCTTAAAGAGGCCAGTTCACTGAATGGGTGTTACCTCACTCTAAGTGAGTACTTGAAAAGACCTTAGCCTAAAAGGGCCTGGGTCTCCAAGGCCTCCCATTGCATCCTGGGCTATCTCCAGTCATCCTGATGAATATCTGGCCACTGGACCCAGATGGCTCTGGAGGAGGAAGTGAGGCTGCTGACCTTGCACTAGTCAACTGCAAGTCATGTCATCATTCTCTGATGTCATAGTCCTCTTTAAGAATGAAGGACAAACTCAACAACCTATGAGTCATGGCACTTGTATCCAAATCCCCAGCTTTACCACTTACTCCTTGTGTGTAAGTCCACTTATTTAGGTAAGTCCCTTTGTGCTTCCTCCTTCTTATCTGTAAAATGAGACGGCTTTGGACCAGAAGACACTCTCTAGGTTTTGCTAGGCTTTTTTCCTTTCTTCCCTAGGGAAAGCAGAGTCTGTTGTCATGGAAGAATAATAGCTGGCCTTTATATGCATTTTAAATTTTGCAAAAGTACTTTACATGTTACCTCATTTGGTTTACAGCAACCCTGGAGGTAGGTGCCATTGTAATCCACCTTTAACAGATGGGGAAATTGAAGCTGAAAGAGGTTACCTGACTAGCATAGGGTCACATGGATATATGGCCCACTGTACCACCTCCACCAGGGATAGTATACTCCTTCTGCTCTCCTCTTGACAAGAGCCAATAGGTCAAGTCAAATTTTTGTTGTTTAGTAATTTTTCAATTGTGTCCAAGCCTTTGTGACTCTCTTTTTCAGGATTTCTTGGCAGAATTGCCATTTTCTTCTCCAGCTCATTGTTCACATGAGGACACTGAGACAAACAGGGTTAAATGACTTGTCCAGGGTCATATAGCTAGTTAGTGTGGACAGATCTGAACTCTAGAGATCAGAACCTGACTCCAGGGCTAGCATTCTGTCTACTGCACCACCTAGGTACCCTAAGAAGCATTTATTATGTACCAAACAATGGGGATACAAAGAAAAGCAAAAACCTTATTCTTAGAAGGGGCTAATACAATTATCCCTTTCATATTGTGGGAAAATCTGTGTAAAAAATGTTGGGCCCTCCCTTTGTACCAAAAAAAAATCTGAATTTTTTTCTTTTTCTTTTATAGGGTGTGTATAGCACCTTATTGTAAAATTTGGGTCATAGACTCTGTGTCCTCTTCTCTGTCCTACAGATGTCATCTGTAACTTCTGCAAAACTCCTGCCAAATCCCCATTTAATTTCTTATGCCACTCATGATATATTGAAATTATGTTAGGAAAAGCCACAATGTGGAAGGGATAACTATATAATCTTTGCTAAACTGCCAAAAAGATCTATGACACACAAAAAAGGTTAATTTCCTGATCTAGTCCAACTCCCTCATTTTAGAGCTGAGGAAAGTAAGGTCTAGAATTGAAGTGACTTGTTCAGAATGACACAGTTACTCAATAGCATGGCTGGAACTAGACAATTCATTTTCCATCAAGTTCATGCTAGCCAAGCTCTATTTTTTTATAGGTCATACACATACTGTGAGGCACACTGAGGCCCTCTGTAGAATCAATGTGTACATTTTATTTATGACTATTTTATGGAAATTAGACCACGATTTTACTGTCTTGAATTATTACAGAGGCTTAAGGTTATTGTGATTTTGCTTTTATGACATGTTATTATTAGCTATGCATATAATCTATCAGATGTGGGAGTCATTGATGAAGAACATAAAATCGTAAATGAACTTTGAGCTGGAAGGGACCTTAGGGAAATACGCATTCAACCCCTTTTGTGGACATTTAGGATGCTACAATATTAGAATATTGTTTCTGAAAGAAACAATTATTGTCTGAGTTTAGGGACTCATTTAGAAATGCAAAGGCTACCTTTATAATTAATCACTCTACAAACACTTGTTGGCTCCCTACTGGGATCCTGAGGAAGCTTTGAGATACAGGCCATGGGATCCAGAGTAAGGCAGATCTGGGTCTAGTCCCTGTCATAGGCGCTTACTAGCTATGGGACCCTTGACAATCACTTTAACTCCCTGCTCCTCAGTGTACTCCTCCAGAAATGACCATACTAATACTTCCTAATTCATTGGGTTATTGAGAAACTCAAATGAAATAATGCTTGTAATTGACTTGCAAACTTTAAGGGCTAGGTAGATTTTACTTTTTTTTTAAATCATTGTTTAAGGCCCTGGAGGTGGGATTCTGAAAGGATTCAAATAAACATGATAGGCTTTTAAGATCAACAAGTATTTCTCCAGTCTTATGATGGACCAACCACCCTAAGGCAGAGATAAAATGACAAAAGTATTTCTGCCCTCAAGGAACTTATATGCTACTGGGAGAGAGTATAATTTAGTTTTGGATCTGTGACCTCATCAGTTTGGCCCTTCCTCTACAGGGGCTGAACTCAGCCCATTCATGCTTTTTTAAAATCTTCTCTAACTGTCGTCCATGTGGCCCCATAGATCTCCTGTGTAGAACTCCAACACCCCATGTGCTGGGAGCTTTCCTTCAGGTCCTTTTGCATTTACTGAGTAGCTCTAGAGCTCTTGGGTTCTTCATTGGATCTCTCTTGCTATGGCCACTTGATCAACTCAATTCCCTTTCTTCTCCCATTCCTTTGCTCTTACCCCAAATAACAGAAACTTAGAGCTGGGAGTGATGAGGGCTAGAGAGGTAGAAGTACAGGAACTCCAAGGCTGGAGTTCCTTGTGTGGGCCATTTGGAGAAGAATTCACAGATTCAAGCACTGTTGAGGTCAAGGTGGTAAAGATTTATTACGCTTTTCAGCAGGCAAGAGTTCTTAGGGAACCTGCAACCTTAGGTACAGGTAAAGTTTATACAGGATATTCTATAGTAAAACATGTGCCAAATATGCTAATTAGATGATTCAGGGTGGTATTAGGGAGTAATTAAGGAGTGGCTAGTTATTTTTTTATATATATATAATTTATTTATTTTTCATTTCTTAACATTCACTTTCACTAGAATTTGAATTCAGGGGCGGAGCCAAGATGGCGGAGTAGAAAGACTCACCTATGCTAGGTCCGAACCCACAGCCCATAGATTTCCTGTAAAAAGAACTCC
>JAQQSK010011899.1:0-12093 GCA_028658325.1 Potorous gilbertii
AATTGTTGACCTCCATGGGTAGAGGAAGATTTTACACAATGAGCTTTCCAAATCAATTACATTGTAGGTCCAAACCAATAAATAAATTCTGTGGGGGCTTTGTTTCCTAGTTTTCATTAAAAAAAATTACTATACAAAGCTCATCCTCTGAACTACCAAAATTTACTAACCTATGCAGGGTTTGCCTTGCTCTCCTCACTTTTCCTTCCAGAGGGACACAAGCAATAAATCAATTATCCTTTTTAATATGCTTGCCATAAACTTCCCTCTTTCCAGGGCAAGTGAACACGTTACTCTTTTGACTGATCCAGACATTACCTTCTATGTGAAGACACTTGCATTAAAAACAAACTACAAAAAAACAACAGAAAAAACAGCCCCTCTCCTGAATAGGCTGTAACAAGAAAACAAAGACTGAGTTGGAAAATGAGAAGAATGGGAGGGAGGAGGAGTAAAAGGGAGAGGAAAGAGTGGACAGAAAGAGAGAATGGAGGGGAAGGGAGAAGGGAATGAAGAGAGAGGAAAATAGAAGAGGAGAAGAGAAAAGTGTGACTTTTTTTGGACTCTCTGTGACAGCTCTGTTCTCCCCTAGGTTTCTGGCATCAGGAGTTTCATTGCTGTCTGAGTCAGATCTGGCAGGATGGTATGCTTTGATTGGCATTTCCTTTATTAATCCTGAGCCCGGATACAATCAGCCTTTCTACCTCATGCCAACATTCACTCCCTGGTTGGTGAGTGTATCTCTGGGTGACCTTTATTTGCATTGGTGGCTAGAAAATAACAAGTGTCCTGCAGAGAAAGTGTCCTTAGATATGCCTAGGGAAGGGGCTTGGGGCTAGTACAATGACATATGTGAAGCAGGTGTGTGAATGATGAGAACTGAAATATTGGATGTACAGGTTACTCTAGCAATCTCATTTCTGCTATGTTCTGTTTGCTAAGGACAATGAGTATGTCATTAACCACCCTGCCCAGGTACTGCCACTGGAACGCTTAGGATTCCAAAGATATTAGCAATGAAGCAAGCAGCCTGTGCCCTTCCTGATCCCTGAGATCAGAGGCCTCATTTGGTACTTTTGGATCGTAAGCTCGTACTTCCTTCTTACTGAGGGAAGGGGTGGGGGAAGGAGGAAAGATTGTACTCCATTTATTAGTCATTTCCCTATGAGGGTAGGACTTTCCCTTCTTTCTTGATGTGTTCCTGAGGCCTCCTCAGTCCTGAATTGTACACTGGGGGCATGGAATCGATATTTATGAATGTTCAAAAGCAAGTGTGTCATCTTGGAAATGGCAGTCTTAGACGATGAGTGCTAAGACACTCACAAGAAGAAAGAGACAAGGTCGTCCCTAGGAGGCCCAGACCCAAGGCCAAATAGAATCTGGTGCTGGCAGGCATTTAAAAATATGACCAAGAAGGTAAATAAAGCTCAAAAGGGCAGAAGTTCTGAGGCAGGAGCGAGGATTGGCCCTCCCTCCCCCACCACTCCGCCCAAATATGGCAGGATTAGGAGTCCAGTGAACTTTTAAGAAGTTCATTTCTTTGTTATTATTGCTTTAATTGCCTCTTGGTCCTTTAGGGAGGTAGTTTCTGGGCTTCCCTACTTAGCTTCCAAGCCGGTCAATCATTGAGCAAACACGTGTTAAGGATTTACTGTGGGCTAGGCACTGTGCTAAACTCAGAGGACAGAAAGGAAAAGGAAAAACCCAATCCTTGCCCTTAAGGAACTTAAAGTCCATAGGAGGAGACAACATTCTAACAACTATATGCAAACCAGATACATAGGGCATATTTGGGGATAATCTCAGAGAGAAAATGCATCAGGGGCACTGGAGTCAGCTGGAACTGACTCCTATGAACCAATCGTTCAGTTGTTGGCATGAGTATGTATTCCTCCGAAATCGGCAAATGCTATAAATCAGGGCTCGATTTCTTGTTTTGTTGATTGCCTAGACTTAAAAAGATGATGTAGAATAGAGTGTGTCAAGTTTGTATACACTTTTTTGGAGAGCCGGTTGTTAAACATTTACTAGTGTATCTCTGGACAGCATTCGTATTAGGAAGGACTCTGAAAGGTCTCTTCAAGAAGGTGGGATTTGAGTAGGAGTCTTAAAAAAACCCAGGTAAGCCAAGATGCAGAGATGAGAAAGGAAAGCATTTCAGGCATCAGAGACAGCCAGTGAAAATGCATCAAGTCTGGAGGAAGAGTCACAGGAGACCCCAGTCATTGGATCACAGAGTACACAAAAGACTGGAAAGGTAGGAAGAGGCCATGTTTATAAAGGACTTTAAAAATTAAACACATGGTTTTCTATTACATTACAGGAAGTCACAATAATTTACTGAGTAGGGAAGAGAAGCCAGCAATCATCCCAGTCTAATGTAGCTTCATGCAATCAGATGTCTAAGCCCCCAGGACAGTGTCCCCAAGCAAAAGAATGTATATTTTTTATTTTGAAATGACCAGTTTGCTTTAGTATTTCATTATTTGTATTCTTTTAATTTTTTAAAATGTCTTTCAGCATAGCTGGCTAAGGTCAAACATATTTTTGTATTTCCCATGTATTTCCCACTGATTTATGTCTTCTGATTTAAGTACTTCAATAAAGAAGCAGTAATCTGCCCTCCTGCTTTGGGAAAAGGACAATTAAACAGCTAGATATTGATGAAGCTAGAATGGTCATCATTTTATACTGCAGGCACTCTGGGATTAAGTAATTCCAAGTTATAACTAACCAAAGTAGATGGTGGAATAGAAATGAGATACTTTCTTGACTTCTCCTGAACAATTATGGCATAGTTTACTCTTATTAATTACTGAATGCCATTCATATGCGGAACATTTCTCAAAGTACACGGTTAAGCAAGATCTCATTTTAATTCTTACATTTTTCAATATGTCTAAATGTAAAAGGAACAGTCGGGTGGAAAAGTAGCTGCTTATCTACTGTGACTATGGGGAGCACAGCATAGGAAAAAGAACACTTTCTCAAAGGAAAGCTTGCTTCTTGGCAGTGCCAGGCCTGTCTCAGGCAGCCCCACTTCCATTTTCTGTGCCCTCCTGCTTCTTAGAACACCCCACTACTCATTTCTCATTCACTTCTAAGGCCCAATGAGGTAGTACTAACTTCGAGAAAATGTTGCAATGTGCTAAACTCATTTACACTAAGGTGTTAATGACCTCATTTGTTAACTGAACGTGCTTACTCTTCCAAAAGTACCTTACGGGAGGCAAAGAGGATAAAAGTCAGAAATAGCCAATGTGGGTTTGTGGGAAGTCAGACACACTAAGGTGAAGTCGACAGAATTATAAACTGGTACAACTATTACTGAAATCCATCTGAATTTATGCAAGCAAAGTCTTTGGCCCAGTCATCGCACTACTGGACACATGCCTAAAAAGTTCAAGGGCAGAAAGAAAGCTTCCATAGATACCAAAATGTCCATAGCAGCATGAAGAATTAGATACAAAATGGGTGCTTATCAATTAGGAAATAGCTTAACAAACTGTGGCACATGAATGTGAGGCAATATTATTTCACTGTAAGAAATGACAAATATGAGGAATTCAGAGAAGCAAAGGAAGAAACCATACAGAGAAAAGCAGAATGAGGATGGCAATATGCATGATAGCTTTCAGGGAGCTAGATGGTTCAGTGTCTAGAGTTTGGTGCTTGAAATCGGAAAGACTCAAGTTCAAATCTGACCTCAGATATTTATTAGTGGTGTGATCCTGGGCAAGTCACTTAACCTCTGTTTGCCTTAATCCAATGGAGAGAGAAATGACAAACCATTCCAGTATCTTTGCCAAGAAAACCTCATGGATAATATGGTCCGCAAAATCACAAAGAGTTGGACATAAATGTCAATAAAACAGCGTTAAAAATACCAGAATTCAGATTATACAAAATAACTAGTATCGGTTCCAGAAAAGAGTTGAGGAAACATCTTCTTTATCTGTTGGAAAGGTGGTGAACTACAAGTGTGGAATATGCCCTTGGACAGGCAGAGTTGGTTTGTTTTGTTTGACTTTGTCATAGAGGAGTTAAAGTGAATGAGAAAGGCTTTTAGGAAGTATTAGTGGTATAAAAATAAAAAGCATCCATGAAATATTCTTCTAAAAGTGGTTTTGGATTAAGAAATGAAGGAGACTGATGGACTTTTGTTATATATCATGAATAAACTTTCTTTTTCTAAGAGACAAAGGTCCTGAATATGGCTGGCGCAGGATTACAACGTACATTTAAAAAGTGAAATTGACTCTATCTCAACAAACAGGAAATAACTTAATGATGTAAGAACCATTTCAGAGTCAACTTTCAAACTAGAAGAAAAGTCAGAATGACTGTCAAGTCTGAATAAAGGATAAAGTTGAGGGAGGAAAATATATGCAGTTTCAACTTAGCATTTTGGCCTCTAAAATGGGAAATGGATAAATGTAAAGGTATAGACTCTGATCAGCACTGCATCCTGAAAAGTTCAAATTATGTAAAATAGTACAATGAGAAAACCAGAGTCCAGAAATCAACTCAGTCAGGAAATATCAGACTGAGCAAAGACATATAGTTGCCAAGGCCAACCCCCTTTAAGTAAAAATTATGTTTAAAATTGTATTCTAAAGATTTTGTATACTAACGAAAACTTGCAAGCACTTTGTTCTCTAAACATTCTATATTCTTTGCAAACAATTTACAGCTTTGGAAACTATATACTTTGATATTTCAATGGATCTGGGAATCACATCAATTTAGGTTCCCCCATCATTGAAACAGTGACCTGACCGTGACTTCTCATCTCACATAGTTCCTGCCCACGTCTTTCTCTAAATTCACCTTGGGTAGTCCAATCTACAAACTTCTGGATCTCTCAACATTGCATGGATATCAATGGATATCATGAGCTGTCTGTAAGTTATTTCTTATTCTTCCTTCATAATCAGTTCACCTTATTTCTGATCATAAACCTCTGATCATTTCATTTAAACTGTTTCTCCCTAGGATTTCTTCACTGCTTAATGAGTTGGTCGATGTCCATTCTGTTCCTCTGGGGTGAATCGCATCTTTAATTCTTCAGAGATTGTGATATTAATAAAGTCTGTGATTCTTTCCTCCATATATCTAGTACTCTTTCCTCTTGAGAATTGGCCCTTTAGAACTCTCAAAATTATGTTGCTTTTATGGAATGAATTTCAACCTTTTCCCCCCTTAAGTGCTATTTCTACTTACTCATTCAGCACATCAGGAACTAGGACGTTAGGTTACAAGATTACAAATGAGATGTCTCCACTATCATTAATGGAGAAGACAGTTTGTTACAGAAATCTATGCAGATCTTTTCCTTTCCATTTGTTTTGTCCTCTCCTAAATTTCATATTCTAATTCCATCAAGATGATCTGGCTTAGGTGAGTCTCTGTAAACTTGAGAAACACAAGTTTTAATGACTTCTTTCACATTAAAACTGTAAATACTGATTCTGTAACTTTAAGAGACAGAAAAGTTCGAGAGACTAGAAGTTCATCTTTGGTGAATGAAGAGAAACTGAGTCTTGTATAGAGAAAAAAGGATGAAGAAAATTTATTTCCTGAAGGAACTGGTTTAACTCTTATCTTGTGGAGAAACTTTAATTGCTGTCCTAGGATAACTGAATTGTCAAACTGTTAACAGAACTGAGAAACTGCAAGTGGTAGTGCTCCTAGGATCACAGGACTGGAAGGGACTTTTGAGGTCAGAGAACCTAAACTTTGTTTTACAGATGATGAAATTGAAGCTGAGAGACATTCAGTGACTAGCCCCAAGTCATATAGCTGGCAAGTGTTTGAGGCAGGATTTGAACTCGTTTCCTTACTCCAAGCCTAGTACACTATTTACTGCACCATTTAGCTGTTTTTGATTAGAGGTGACTGAATGTGATCTTTCTCACAGCCAATGCATTTCAATAATTGTTTATGTTTGTTTTATTTTTGTTACACTGTTAGTAAATTGTATAGCTGATAAATTTGATGTTTATTTAAGTTTAGGAGATAGGAGTGGTAGTGGTTTAGAGAGATGAGCAAAATCTTATGAGAAAAGATTTCTCCAATTCAGAACATACCCTTTGAAACTGGGATGAGAATGAATAAGAAAAATGAACAAGTAGCAGGCAGAACCAGAAAATATCACTCAGCTCTGCATAAAGTGGTTGACTCTAAACCCTTGCTACCCATGAGGATTTATGACTAGAATTTTTAATTTTTTCCCCCATTCACATAGGCTTTGTCTCTTTCATTACAAATGCATTGCCTAACCGTGCTGCTGCTGATTAATGGCGTTAATTTGCCTGTTTTATTGTTTTATTTGCTACATATTAATTGTACATAACTGTTATTTTATTGTTTATTACTTCATATGCTGCATGTTTAATTATTAGTTTAGCATTCGTTATTGATTTGCTCAATTCAAATTTTCTATTATCTCTGCTCTAAAAAATAGAGGTTGACATGTTTAATAAGGACTGAAATGTTTTAGAACCGGAAATTCATAGGAGCCTCTGAATTGAGCAGTGGGTTCAGAGATGAAAATAATGATACTGCAAAGAAAAATCAAAGAACTGGGAAATTGAAAGGTAATTTACAGAAAGTTCAAGGTAGAGAAGGCCACTTAGCATCCTGCGAATTACCCAATCTATTGGATTACCTAAAAAGTATCAGGTACACCAACAGTAGGAAATACCATTTGGAACAATGAGAACAACACATTTCCTCTGCGGAGGCCTAGAGGGAAAGAGAGACCTGCCAATAAAAAGAATGAAGGGAATTCTAAAGTTAGAAAGAGACAGCTCCTCTGTGAGAAGGGTTAAAGCTACCTGTCTGATGACAGAAAGACAGCTCACACATGGATGGGGCAAGGGGTAGATCCTCTGAGTTGGACAAGGAGGCAATATCTATGAGGAAGGCCAAAAAGGTTGAAGGACAACTTATTCTGTTGTTAGGAGGCTTCTCTGGGAAAATACTATGGTTTTTGTCGAACAGATATGGGAAGTTTTGGTCAAAAAGGTAGAAAAACCGATTTCACAGGAATCTAAGTTAGAAAAGGTGAGTAGCTTAGTGGAATGCCTCAGAAGGTCCGCTTTGGAACTGGCACAGAGTTTGGATACCCACCTTTATTCATGTGACAAACCTATTTGCAAAAACTAGAGAGATGATTTGTGTCTGAGGGATGCCACAGCAGGGGAATGATTTCTTTGTTAATACTTCTGTTTAGTACAGAAGCAATCAATGGGCAAATCAACAAGCATTTATAAAATGTTTGTTGTAAAGAATGTTGAAAGGATGCCATAAATGCCCCCTCCCCCAACCAGCCTTTGCTCTAAAGAAGTTTATATTCCTATGTGGGAGACAACATGCAAATAACTAGATAAATATGATCTATATCTATCTGTCTGTCTATACAGAATAGATAATATCTATATAGATGGATACAGAGTTGTAGGATCAAGTATAAGTACAGAACTACTCTAGAGAAAGACTCACCTTCTCTAACTACAGCAGAGTATCTTGACCTGGAGTCCATGATACACACATACACACACACACACACACACACACACACACACATTTATTCCCAGCTCCCTTTAATGGTAGTACCTTCTCCCTGAGATTAGAAAATTGGCAATTTATCCTATATATATCTTGATTATCTAGTAGGTGCTTAATTAATGCTTGTTGACTATATTTCAATATAATTTGTTTCTTTTGGATATTTTACACTTTGTATAAAATCCTGTGCATTTTGTATATCCTGTAGATTTTCCCTCTGTAAAAACATTATTCTGGGATGTAAAGACTGTAGAAGCAAGTAGGAGATTAACAACCTCTGCTATAAAGCATCTTATTTTGTAAGGATTAAAGGACATAGTATTGACAGCTGAGTGGTATAGTGGATAAAGTGCTGAGCTTGGAGTCAAGAAGACTCATCTTCCTGAGTCCAAATCTGGTCTCAGATACTATCTAGCTCTGTGACTTTAGCAAAGTCACTTAATCCTGATTGCCTCAGTTTCCTCATCTGTAAAATGAGCTGGAGAAGGAAATGACAAATCACTCCACTGCCAAGAAAACCCTAAATGGGGTCATGAAGAGTTGTACATGACTAAAAAATGACTGAACAACCAGAGAACAGAAAGAACACAGTATAAGCAATAATACCTACTTGAAGACAGCTTTAAAGAGACCTTGCTGAGAGACAGAAAGGAAAACAAACGATCCTCTGTGAATATGAAAGGCTGAGAAGAGAGAGGTCCCAACCGCACAACCAAAGCAGAGAAACAATTATTTTTATTACAACTGTGGCCTTGGTGGATACATTGATGAGGAATGCATTCAAAAGAGTAATGTAGAATTGATATATGAAAAGCTGAATTCCAAAAAATTAGCACCACGAAATGAAAAGGTGGTCAGAGATGGAAGTTATCCTGGAACCCCAAACAGTGAAGAAAAAAACTCATATCATCAGTTATATTTACAATACTTTGATTAAACAATATCCGTTAAGATACAACCGAGAAATAAAACTATTTTTGTTAAAAATGTGGACTAGGTAGCTATAAATATGTCATGCACACTCAAAAGAATTATCACTTGGTTTGGGGAAAGCTGATGCCCAAAGAACTAACACCAAGAAACAAGGGTCATCACAAGGCAAGAATTCAAGCAAAACCAGTTTTGTTTAAAAACTTTGGTGCTGAGAAAATATGGGAGACATCTGAAATAGAAACTAAACACAAACTCAACAATCTGAGAGAAAAATTTGAACATGCACTCTCTCAGGTGAAGAAGACACTGGAAAGTGAGGTAGAACAAAGTTGTACTTTTATAGGAATTCAAGATGTTCCCATTGTAGATGTAAAGAGACATCTAGAGAGTTAAACAAGTCATCAGCTTGGCACAAAAGAACTAATAAAAGATGCTCAAAAGGAAACTGCTCCATTGACACAATAGTTCAAGAAAGTAGAAGTCTATTTTATTTCCAAGGCAGCCCTAAAAGGTCCTTGAAAAGTTATTGTTTCAAGTAAATCAGTCAATATAAAAACCCAAGAACTTTGCCTACGACTGAGAATGACCTCAGAGACAGTACCTTCCTTATATTGAATCTTGGTTGTAGGACCCTCTAGAATAGAGAGAAGTCATAGAGTTTAGAAATCCCAGAACTGAAACTGTCCTCATCAATTAACTTAGGCACAGATATGGAAAAAAATCTGTAAGTCACAAAAGAATTAGAGCAATCAAACATAATAGGCTGAATTATGTTGTTACAGAAGTGGTTTACACATTCAGCTAGATGTAACTCATTGAAGAATTATATATAATACTGCTTTACACTTTTGAGATATATATATAAATAGAGTATTATACAACTATGTTATATAGTAATATACTTAAAATTATAGTTTTTATGTAGTTGTATACTTTATCATTGTTTTTGTAAGGAAATAAGAATATATTAAGTGCCTACTATGTGTCAGACACTCTTAAGTGCTTTACAAATACCATCTCATTTGAGCTTTACAACAACCCTGGGAGGTAGGTACTATTTTCTTCCCTTACAGTTGAGGAAACTGAGGCAGAAGAGATTAAGTGACTTGCTTAGGATCATGTAACTAATAAGTGTCTGAGGCCTTATTTGAACTTGAGCCTTTCTGACTCTAAGTCCAGTACCATCTAACTACTTCTTTTCTACTGAAGCAGCCTGTCGAGTGGTCATCAGCATCATGGTATGTGTATTTTATATCAGCATAATAATATGAATTCTATGTATCCCCAAATAACTTTTAGGGACTAACATTTTTTGGCTGTATGAAGGAATGTAACACCAGCTTCAGTAGCTTCTCACAGAAGAGGCAATAGGACTTGAGAGACTTGTAGTTTAATTTTCATAAAAAGACTTATTATGACAACTGGAGATGGGATGGTGAAAAAAGACAAAGGGAGCTCATTTCTTGAAAAAAATTGACCTTAATTCATATCTTACAAAAGCATGTGAAAAGAATTTTTGACAGGGACATTAATATTCTGAAAAAACTGAATGGTAAAGTTTACAGTTATATCTGTGGTTAAAAGTGACTATGATCTTTCTCAAGCTTATACATTTTAAATCATGATTTACATCTTTATTTTGGTTACAGTATTAATAAAAAATCTATCCTGAACTCATGATATGTATTTAAGCCTAGAGTTTGATGAGAGAAGGAGGGAAGGGAGTAAGAAAGGAGGGGAGTGGAGAGAAAAAGAGAGAGGTGGGAGGGAGGGAAAAGTGAAGGAAGAGGGAGAGAGGTTTGAAAAAAGTTTATTGGGAAAGAAATCTCTCCAGTTTATTAAATAAATAATATTTAATAAATTAGTATGGGACTCTGAACTAATTGATCAATTATTTTACTAATTAATATAGAAATGTCAAAACATACCCCTTGGTTTCCTTGGATGAGAGAATGTGTTAGGAAAATGAGCTAGTAGCAGGGGAAAGGAGAACAATTGATGGTTCCTGTTGGCTAATAATGACAGTTATTAAACCTCTGTTGGTCTTGTTTTTCCATACACTGTTTCTTTGTTTTTTAAGGCAATATCTTTTTATAACCTTCCATCTTTTTCTTTTGTAGAACTTTAGAAAAGATTTTATATTCTAAACCAGTGGCTGCTGTAATTCTCTACTTGGCAAGGAGATCAAATGTTTGTGGCTGGGGCAGTTATCAGCTCTTTTTGTCTTTCTTTCGTAAGTAATTTATATTAGTTAAACTTCTTTAGGAATGGATGATGATTTGTGTTGATATATAATTTTTAGCATGCTCTTCTGCCTTTTCCATCACATGGCTATTTTCATGAAGTAGAAGGGGACTGTAACCAACTCTGTGTCAGGCACTGTGCTAAGCTCTGGAGATGCAAAGAAAGGTAAAAGACTCTCAAGGAACTCACAGTCTAATTGAGGAGATGACATGCAAATAACTATGCACAAACAAGATACATGCAGGATAATTTTGAAATAATTAACATATATAAAGCACTAGAAGTATAAGGGATCAGGAGAGGCTTCCTGTAGATGGTGAAATTCTAGCCCAATCTTTTCATAGCACAGTTGAGAGAATGGAGGACCACACAGGTGAATTGACTTTGCTTGAGGTAAGCCTGGAATTCTCTACCTCTTCATCTTGGTCTTCTGGTCTCCCTGGCTTTCTTCAAGTTTCAGACAAAATCTCACTTTCTACAAGAAGCCTTTCCCAATTTCTCTTAAAGCTAGTATCTTCCCTCTCTTGGTTATCTCCACATAGTACCTGCTCCATTGTTGACACATAACAAATGCTTATTGACTTAAAGCATGTTTTCAAAATGCCAGTTTATAAATTTATAATAGGCAATTCTTTCAAAAACCATTCATATCCATTGGCTTGGTGTTATATATTTGTGTCAAATCCCTATACAGATCTAATTAGATATCACATGTTTATTAGTGGTATTTTCCCACTAAATATCTCAACTGCTTTTGTCTGTATTTATTCATGTGAAAGGTTTTTTATTATATGCAAGCAAAATTGTCTATTGTCTTTTATGATCACTTTTGTCACTTGTGTGATTGAGAATTTTCCTCCAAACCATCTTTGTGAAAGATATTTCTCTATTAATTCATAGTTTGTTTTTTATGAGATGACTTTTTACATTTACATTTTTACATTTACATTCACGTGTCCTTTTGGGTTTTTTTGTGATATGATTTAAATTGTTGGTTTAAACTGAATTTTTCTCGTAATACTTTTCAGTTTTACTAACAATTCTTACCAAATCAGGAGACCTTCCTCCAGTAATTTATGTTCATAGGTTTATCAAATACTAGACTACTATTTTGTTTTGTATCTGGTTCTTTCTTATCTAGTCTGTTCCACTGAGCTGCTTTTGTTAAAAACAAAACAAAACAAATAATTTTCATAACTACTTTATTATATACTTTGAAGACATAATGTTACCTCCCTTTCAGTTCTACTTTAAAAAAAACTATCACAAGGAAGCAAAGGAAAGATGGACAGCTTTGAACTCAATGAGTAGTATTTATTATTTAGGCTTTCTTGAAATGGAAAT
>JAQQSK010011900.1:0-12093 GCA_028658325.1 Potorous gilbertii
AGATTTTTAGAACACCCTTGCCCCTCATAGGCCCATAAGATCTAGAACTAGAAGAAGATTTTAGTAATCATTTAATGCTAAAGTTTTCATTTTATACATGAATAAATTGGAGGCCAAAGAGTAGTTTACCCAAAATCACTGTTGTTCAATGGTTTCAGTCAAGTCTGACTCTTCAGGACCTTATTTGGGTTTTTTTTTGGCAAAAATACTGGAGTGGTTTGCCATTTCCTTCTCCATCTCATTTTACAGATGAGGCAACTGAGGCAAATATGGTTAAATGACTTGGCCAGGGTCATACAGCTAATAGGTATCTGAGGCCACATTGAAACTCAGAACTGGGAAGATGTCTTCCACATACAGCCCTCTATCCACTGTGCCACCTAACTGCCCACCCAAGATTATACAACTAGTAAAATGGACGAACCGGGATTTGAACCTGGAATCACTGATTCTAATTTTAATGCCCCTTTCCACTACCTCGTTCAAATTCAACCTATTTCCCGAGGCTCAGCTGAAATACCACCTGCTCCATTTAGCCTTCCCTTTCTATTCCAGTGCATGGCATGTCTGATCTCTATAACCCATATTGTCTGTATTCATTTGTCACTTTTCTCTACTATTCATTTGGAATTCATTACGCTGCACTGCTCCTTAGCTTTTTTGAGTTCATATGCCTTGTTTCTCCAGCGAGACTGTAAATGCCTTGAGGTTCAGGACCTCAGCTTGGGTGTCTCTGTATCTCCCAAAGTGCCTATCATAGTGCTGAGCCCATAGCTGGACAATAGATCATGGTGGATGAGGAGGATCAAAAAAGACTTCAAGGAGTAAGTGAAACTAACTATAAGGAACACTAACAATCCCCAAACCTATGGATATCAATAATAACAAAGCAACAAAACATCATTAACTTCAATCTATCCTTCATGGAATGGACAGATAGTCAACCAATATTTTTATTTAATTTTTTTCTTAAAATAAAAATCAACAAAGTAGCCAATGATCTGATTTTGGGTAATTTTAAAACTTTTTTTTTTGCTTTAAGAAAAGAATTGTTCAAAGAAAGTAAACAAACCAAAGGTCTATGTAACCCCTAGAGCCTCCATGTAAAGGGGAGAGAGCAGTAAAAATGACTATTATTTCTTTGCAATAACGCTTTTCCCAAGGGCATGGATATTAATATAGTCACACTTTCCAGGAGAGTGAATAGCTAAATTTGCAAAGCTCCAGAGGCCAACTTAAATGCAGAGCATCATCTCCTGGACTGTACAATGATGCTTGCTACTCTCGGGGTAGAAATCATAATGAATTCAATTCCACACATCAGTGAAATACAGGCACAGCTCTGGAAAGGGAAATAGGAAGGGGAAGACATGGGAGAAGAGTTTTAGGACTGTGGGGTCCCATGAAGATACAAGTCATTTAAATAGCCCATTTATAACTTAGCACTAATAATAATCCAACCCCTCTGAGTTATTAACTTCCTTTTCCATGCTTACTCAGTAATATCCCTCAAAACACCAGGGAAGAGCCTAAAGTTAACTTCTAGGCATGAGGGAACAAATTAGTATCACTTCTCTGATGTCCAGAGAACTGGTTCCAAGTAAAAAATGATGACAGTCTTCAGAACCCTTCCAGATCCACTATCTGCAGTTAGAAACCTACTTCCTAATGCATTTAAAATATAGTGATAGTATTATTAGTTTAGATCTTGTTTGCCATTTAGCTTCTGAGGATTAAGGGGAAACCATCTGTCTTCCCCCACACCAACCAATTTCAGCTAGAACTAGATCTCAGGGAAGGGGAAGGCAATGAACTAAACATTCTAGGAAGTGAAACTGAAGTGTGATTTTCTATAGATGACAAGGCAGGACCCTTTTAATCCAAAACTTGCCTGTGTTTAAAAACAAATCTAATGAAACTAGAAAGGTACAATTTTGTCTCCAAGCCTGCAGGGATAGTAAGCTCCTAGAGTAATTGATCTGCCAGCTATATTGTATCTTCTGGAAGTGCTCAGACCAGAAGGGCAATATTTGTACTGTATTCTCTAACATAAGACCTCTGGCTAGACAAGAAGCAGAGGGAAGAATGTAGGGCAAACTCAACCTGCTGGACACTTTATATATATATAATCTCTCTCCTATTTCTAGTTTGTCTCTAATGATGTAACCAAGTCCTCTATTCTTCAGTCCAGTACCTGAGAGACTACCAGATATCCAGCATCCCTCTCACCACTTAGAAGGCAACATCTGTACCATAAGTATCTGGATGGGTAGTGGCAGCCTAGTCTCCTTGGATTTATGAGCTCCTAGATCATATAACTTGTCTCTCCAGTTTGTCTTCTGTCGGTAGAAGCCTTCTAACATTCTTGTAGACTTCCCCTTCTCCCCCTCCTTCTCTCTCTTTTCCACTCTTCTACCTCTTCCTCTTTTCTTCTCCCTTTCCCCTCCTCTCCAATTCCTTTCTTTTCCTCCTACTTCCTCTCCATCTCTTCTCCCTTTCCCTTTCTATTTCCTCCCCTCTCCTTCTTTCCCCCTATTCCCTTCTCTCATTCCCTCCTCTCTTCCCCTTCCTTCTCTTCTCTCCCCTCTCCTTCTTCCTTCCCTTTCCTCTCCTTCCTTCCCCCCTCCAATCCTTCCCCTCTTTCCCTCCCTTTTCCTCTTCCTCTTTTTCTCCCTCTCACTATCACCCTCTTGCACTCATCCACAGTTAATGATCTCATTTCTATCTTCTCTACAGAGGGAAAGGGATGGGGACAGATCTTTTTGAAGTCTGTGTTTGTCAATGAGTTCCTTATGCAATCAACTCATCCATTTGCTTCTTCAGAATGTCCCTTTTGGAAAATATAACTATCACTCTTAGGATAACCTCTCCTGTAGGATCTTACAGCATGGCATTCTATTATTTTTCTTTGAAACAATTACACTTCAAATGAATAGAATACTTAACCCAGAGACAACTAAGGAGAATATCAGCATTTCTCAATCAGAGCAGTCAGGTTATATAGTTTTCAAAAGTAGTCTACATTGTAGAAATTCAAATGAAAAAGAAAAAGCTCAAACTTACTGAAGTTTATGTGGTAAGTTTTGGGTCTGACATATAGGTCACCTTGATTTTCAACTTTCCACATACCTTTCAACTGATCCCACAATAATAAACCTGTTTCTTTTCTGAGATTCCTCACTTTGGGGAACTAAATATGCCTTTAATATTTATCTACACCACTTTTACATGCATCCCTCATAGCAGCATAGCCAGGATCCATATGGCACTGGCATAAACCAAATGAGGAAACAAAAAGAAATATTTATTTCTCTGTCCATAGATGCTACTGCCTTCTGAGGGTGAGAACAAATTGGCAGCAAATGCATAGAAGTAGAAGCTTGTTGACTTGTGGGGCATTGCCTGTCTCTGTAAAGGTTAACATGGAGGATTTTCTTGTCTGAGTATAATTTAAGACAGGGAGAAAAACACAGAGAGATGGATAGAGAGACAGAGACAGAGAAACAGACAGAGAGACTGAGAAAACTGTATAATATATAGACATGAAAGATGAAAGAGAATTGCTCATATCCTTCAGAAGTAGTTGTTCTTATCTGCCCAATGTTTATAATTTAGGACTTTCTTCTTTAGGGGGAGTTCTTTTGGACGTGGCTTGCCTTACATTCCAAGCAAGTAAAACCAACAAAAACTCATAATAGAAAAGTGTAACATATAAGTATTACAGGGTTTTTTGTTTGTTTGCCAGGCAGTTTCTATAAGCAATTAGATGAATTGCTTGATGTTACATCATCATAGAATGATACAGCTGAAAGAGACTTCGGAGACTATCTAATCCAACTCTGTCATTTTAGAAATGTTGAAGCTTAAAGAGATGAAAAGATTTGCATATAGTTACTAAGTGGCAGAACCAGGACTCTAGTCAAGAAATTTCACTTCATACAGAAAGTGGTGACATATGCTCAGTTTAAGAGATAATTACATTCACTTTAGGAGAGTTTGGAGAGGGGGGAGAAAAAAGAAAATAATAAAGAAGAAAAAATAAAATTCATATTTTCTTAGCCATCTTATTGGATGGGCAGAAGTGATATTTGTTCCTCCCAAAATACACATTCAATTTATACTAATATTTATTCATTAAAGGAAAAAGAAAAAGAAGAAAGCAATGAAAAATCAGAAACACTTGGAATTTTGGTCTGTTTAAAGAGCAGAGGAAATAAATAAGCAAGAATACTGGAAAAGACATGGGATTGAACCTCAGCTAGAGATCTTATTTTTCTTATCTGTAAAATTAGAGGGTTATTGTTTACTAGATGATTTTCAAAGTTCTTTCCTACTCTAAATTCAACCCTATTCTAAAACAAAATTATAAAAATTAACAGAAAGACAGACAGCAAGTAGGTGGCACAGTGAATAGAATGCCTGGTCTAGAGTCAAGAAGACTCATCTTGCTGAGTTCAAATCTGGCCTCAGATATTTACTTGACCTTGGGTTAGTCCTTTAACCCTGTCTGTCTCAGTTTCCTTATCTGTAAAATAAGCTGGAGAAGGAATGGCAGACCACGCCAATGTCTTGACAAGAAAACTACAATGGAATCATAAAGGGTCAGACATGACGGAAATGATAGACAGTCAGACATAGATACAATAAAAGAGGAGCAGGAAAAGAATCTGTCAAATTCAGTTTTACTAACCTTCCTTCTAAATATGTGTCAAACTAGGTGAAAACATAATAACTGTTCCCAAAAATGTTTATAACACAAATAACATTGTGTTTCTTCTAACTCAGTCCTCTGCTATCACAAGGCAGTAATGGTATCTGAATTACAGGGCCAGCCAGTAAGTGCTTAAAATATCTATGATCACATAGCTTCAGTTACAGTGTTTTCCTGCTGTTTCCCATCCAGCAGAGGGGGGAAATTGTGGGTAAATTGAAATTAGGGCCCACAGGGCAGGCCTCTCAAGTGCCTATAATTATGTGTTTTCTCTAACTTCCTTGCCATAGTTCTTCTACTAAGGTAGTTTGCTCATTTCACAACCATACCTCCTGCCTTCTTTTTGTCAGATGATTAATTGTGGCCCTTGACTTAGAATTCAGAACACACAGGGAAGGAGAAAGGGGAAAAGGCTCTCTCTGTACTTATGGAGGAGGGAATGCAATCAATGGACTCCTTATTTCTTGAATAAAATGTTCACATTTTCTACCAATTCTGTTCAAAATATTTTGATGATCCAATTCTGATATTTGCTCATTCTAGTAAGAATGCTATAAATCTTTTCCTTGTCCTAACCTTCTCTAGAAATGTTTCAGTTATCGAATTCCTTCTGGTAATGTCATCTGGCATCATCGTCATCATGTTGTTCTCTTTATTGGTCACAGAATTTCTGCTATGTCCGTTGTTCTGTGAGTGCTACTGATCATCCATGGTCTCACCACAGAGTTCACAGATACAATGCTTTGTTGACTTAGTGACATTATTCTCCCTGCAAAACATCTCTTGTATCTGAGCTCTCCATCTATAAATCTCTCTTCACATAGGTTCCATTCCCTCTCATCTGGACTATTTGTAACATTTTCAAATTGGTATCTGCTTCTAGTTTCTCCCCTTTCCATCCTCTTCCACATAGACAGAAAAATACATACATGCATATGATAATTTAAAAATTATTGGACTTCCTGAAAGCCATGATCAAGAAGAAAGAAGGAAAAGGTATGTGAGCTGGCTATGCTAGGATGCCCCCCAAAAAATTAAGAGGTGAAAAAGAAAAGTGCACTGGGAGAAGGAGGAAGGGAGAAGAAAATGGGAAAATACTTTACATAAAAGAGGCAAAAAAGGAACAACTTTCTTTTTTTTTAATAGTTGCAATGAATTTATTAAGAGATGGTTGATTAGGCATCTGCAATGATGACTTTAGTCAACTTCTACACCCGGTTCAATGTTGATAGAAGTGATCTGTTGAATAATTTCAGAAGAACTATGCAAATCAATAAGGCATTTGTGTATTCTCATCTGGAACCAATCCCAAGTCTTTGAACCTTCCATAAGGAGTTTTTCTAGTTGTAATTCAAAGTGTTTTAGTGGGCATTGGAACAGATCCTTTACACTTTCAAGTTCTTTTCTTTGGTTCCTCTAATTAGATCATCACACACTTTCTCAAGTAATTTCACATTGCAACTGGTGAAGGTGATTTGATTCCAGTGAATGGCCACTTCAAACTCCACAAGTATCTTGCCATGGCAGTGTCTTTGACTGCCATGGCAGTGGAGTGGAGTGGCTTCCCGACTTATTCCTCAGTGAGAGCAAATAGACCAAAGAGGCACAAGGAATAGCTTTTACAATGCAGGGGAAAGTGGAAGGGTGGTAGAAATTGCTTGAACCTCACTCTGATCAGATTTGTTTCAAAGAGGAAATAATATACACATCCATTTGGGTATAGAAATCTATCTTATCAAACAGGAAATAGGAAGGAAGGGCATAAGAGAAGGAAGGAGTGAATACTAGAATAGAGGGTAGACTTAATGGAGGCAGTAGTCAGAAGTAGGGACAGGGACAGGAGAGAGACAGAGAGAGAGAGAGAAAGAGAGAGAGAGAGAGACAGAGAGAGAGAGAGAGAGAGAGAGAGAGAGAGAGAGAGAAAGGAGGAGGAGGAGGAAAGAGGATAGAGAGAAATACACAATAATCATAACTAAGAATGTCAGTGGGATAGACTCACTTATAAAATCAAACTGGATAGGAGAATGGATTAGGAACCAGAGTCCAGCAATATGTTGTTCACAAGAAATGTCCTTGGAACAGAGAGAAACAGAGTAAACATAAGGGACTGGAACGAATCTATTACACTTCAACTGAGGTAAAAATAAAAAGGCGAGGATACTAGTCATGATCTCAGACAAAGCGAAAACAAAAACAGACCTAATTCAAAGAGATAAACAGGAAAACTGTATTGTGCTTATGGGTAACACAGACAATGAAGTAATTTCAATACTATGCAAATATGCACCACATCATACAGTATTCAGACTCTTAAATGAAAAGTGAAATGAGCTACAGGAGGAAAAAGTAAAAATTTACTACTAGGGGACCTCAATTTTCTTTTCTCAGAACTAGTTAAATTTAAACAAAATACAAACAAGAATAAAGTTAGAGATAAATAAAATTTTAGAAATGTTAGACATGATAGACTTCTGGAGAAAATTGAATGGGAATAGAAAGGAGTATACATTTTTCCCAGCTGTATAATTGCTGTATATTGCATCTTCAAAAAAAAAACTGACCACATAAAAACAAATAAATACAGAAAAGCTGAAATATTTAATGCATCTTTTAAGATCATAATGCAATACAAACTTTATTCAAGAAAGGGCCATGGAAACAGATTAAAAAATTAATTGGAAACTAATCTAATCCTAGAGAATGATTAGTTCAAAGAACAAATCATAGAAACTATAAGTTCACTGAGGAAAATGACAATATACCAAAATTTGTGGGATACACCCAAAGTAGTACTTGGAGGAAATATACATATATATATATATATATTCTTATATCAATAAAATAGAGAAAGAGATGAATGAATTGGGCATTCAATTTTTAAAAGTAGAAAAAGAACAAATTAAACATCCTCAATTAAATACCTAATTAGAAATCCTGAAAATCAAAGGATTAAAAAAAAGTGAAAGTAAGAAACAAATACTTAACTAATAAAAATGTGGAGGGAATGAAAAATAATAATAAAACAGGTAAACCATTGGTTAATTTGATTTTTAAAAAGAGAAAGAAAAAAAATCATATTAGTTATCCAAAAAAAGGGGGAACTTACCACCAAGAAAGAGGAAATTTAAGCAATGATTAGGAGCTATTTTGCCCAATCATAGGCCAATAAATCTAAGAATCTAAGCAAAATAGGTGAATATTTATAAAAATACAAACTACTCAGATTAACGGAGAAGAGAGAATGCTTAAATAACCCTATCTTAGAAACAGTAACTGAACAAACTATAACTGAGCTCCCTAAGAAAAAAATCTCTAGGGCCAGATGGATTCACAAATGAATTCTACCAAACATTTAAAGAACAATTCATTCCAATACTATATAAATTATTTGGAAAAAATAAGCACAGAAGGAATCCTACCAAAACCCTTCTATGAAACAGATGTGATACTGATATCTAAACCAAAAAAAGCAAAAGTAGAGAAAATATTATAGACCAATTCCCCTGATGAATATCAATGCAAAATTTTTAAATAAAATAATAGCAAGGAGATTATAGCAATGTATTATAAAGTTCATCCATTATGATAGGGTGTCATTTATACCAAGAATGTAGGGCTAGTGCAATATTAGGAAAACTATAAGCATAATACCACATCAATAAAAAACAATAAAAATCATAGTATTATCCCAATAGATGCAGAAAAAGCTTTTGACAAAATATAATACTCCTTCTGATTAAAAAAAAAAACCAAAATACTAGAGGTTTCTGGTTCTAGGAGCCAAGATGGTGGAGTGATCAGTAACTGCTATCTCTCTCCCCTTGTTGACCTTGATGAGCCCAGAGAATATTTCCCTGGGAAAATCCCTGGAACAGTGGGAGTAGCAGAAGGGGTAAACAGACTCTTATCTTGTAAGGATAGAAAGATCACTAATGAGGGTTCCTTTTGCTGTGGCTGAAGGGGACCAGTGAAAGATCAGAGCTGTCCCAGATAGCCCCACCTCAACAAACTGCGAGAAGATCCTGAGCCCCAGGGGGGTGAAGCCAGCAACTGCCAACACCAGGACCCCAAGTGTGCCTCAGCACCGCAGGGGAATTGTGAAGACACTAGCACAGATGGGATCATCAACCACTGAGCTTGCCTATGCTCTCGATCAGCAGAGGAGACCTCCTGTCAGACCACATCTCTCCCACACTTAACAAACTAGCTCTAGGGTAACTGTGGGGAAACCCAAAAAGACCTCACTTGACCTCTGCTTTCCAACACCAGCCAGCTCAGCATCAGGTAAGCTGCAGCATTTTAGCTTCTAGCTGAAAGAAACAGAGGCCACAACACACAAAGCTTCAAATTTTAGGTACAAGAACTGTGAGACAGAGTTCCTTGTGCCCCAGATGCAGAGATCTACTTCAAAAGCCAGGAAAAGTGTCACTGTCATGAGTAAGAAGCAAAGCAGGAAAGAAAAGACCATAGAATCTTTCTATGGGGACAAAGAACAAAACACAAATACCAAAGAGGTGAGCATTGAGACTGTACTCCCATCTGAAACTTTGGAAGGGAATATGAACTGGTCTGAAGCACAAAGAGCCTTCTGGGAAGAGCTCAAGAAGGATTTTAAAACCAAAATTATAGAAATAGAAGAAAACTGAACAATGACTTTAAAAATATGAAAAAAGAAATTACAAGAATTTTAAAGGATAAATTGGACAAATGGAAAAGGAAGTACAAAACTTAACTGAAGAAAATAACTCCTTAAAAAGAACAATTGGACAGATGGAAAAAGAGATGCAAAAGTTAACTGAAGAAAACAATTTGATAAAAAATAAAAATGGGCAAGTAGAAGCTAATGAAACTATGAGACATCAAGAATTGGTCAAACAGAATCTAATGAATGAAAGATAGAAGAAAATGTAAAATACCTAATTGGAAAAACAACTGATCTTGAAAATAGATCAAGGAGAGAAAATCTAAGGATTATTGAGCTACCAGAAAAAAAGAGCCTGGACAATATCATCCAAGGAGTCATAAAGGGAAATTACTCAGAAGTCCTAGACTCAGAGGGCAAAATAGTCATTGAAAGATTCCACCGTTCACCTCCTGAAAGGAGATACCAAACTAAAAATACCAAGGACTATCACTGCCAAATTCCAGAACTATCAAGTGAAGGAGAAAATACTGTAGGCAGTCAGAAAGAAACAATTCAGATATTGAGGAACTACAGTCAGGATCACACAGAAACTTGCAGCTTCTACGTTAAAAGACTGAAGGAATTGGAATACAACATTCCATAAGGCAAAGGAGCTTGGACTACAACCAAGGATTAATTACCCAGAAAAGCTGAGCATAACATTTCAGGCAAGGGGATGGATATTCAATGAAATAAGGGATTTCCAGACCTTCCTGATGACAAGGCCAAAATTCAATGGAAAATTTGATCTTCAAACACAGTTCTCAAGAGAGCCATAAAAAGGTAAATGGGGCAGGGGGGGGGGAATAAAAACTTGTTACACAATATGGGCAAACTACATTCCTACAAGGGAAGATGATACTTGTTAATCTGGAGAATTTTATATTTGTTATGAAATGTAAAAGGGATATTTATAGATAGAGGGAATGGGTATAAATTAAATGATATAACAAATGTGATTTAAGGGTATAAAGGGATTGTAATGGGAGATGTGAAAAGGAGGAAGCAGAAAAAAATAAAGTCCATCACAGGAAGAGGCACAAAAATATATTACAGTAGATGGAAAGAGGGGAGGGAGATGAGCATTGTTTGAGAGATATTCTCATCTGATTGGATTCAAGGAGAGTACAACAAACTCAGTTAAGTATAGAAATACAATTATCTCTATAGGCAGTAGGAGGAGAAGGGGGAAAGAAAAGGGAGGGGAGGCTAAAAGGGAGGAAAGAAGTAGTAAGGGAAAAGGGTATTAAAAGGGAGGGGGGCTGAAAGAAGGGAAGGAAGACTGAGGGAAGCAGTGCTCAAAAAAAATTTTTTAAACACTAGAAAGTTAAGAAATAAATGAAGATTTCCTTAAAATGATTAGTTTCTGTCTAAAACCGTCAGCAAGGATTATCTGTGATGAGGATAATCTAGAAATCTTCCCAATGAGATCAGGATTTGTGAAGCAAGGCTGCCCTTTATGCCCACTACTATTCAATATTATACTAGAAATGCCAGCTATAGAAATAAGACAAGAAAAATAAATTTAAGGAATTGAATGAGGCAATGAGGAAACAAAATTATCATTCTTTGCTGACTATGTGATGGTATACTTAAAAAATCCTAGAGAATCAACTGAAAAACTAATTGAAACAATTAACAACTTCAGCAAAGTTGCAGGATATAAAATAAACTTACATAAACCATTAGTATTTCTGTGCATTACTAAGAAAGCCCAGCAGAGAGAGAAAGAAAAATTATATTTAAAATAACTGCAGAAAATTTAAAATCCTTGGGAATCTACATGCTAACACAAACTCAGGAATTTTATGAACATAATTACAAAACACAATACAAAAACATATCTAAGCAACTGGAAAAATGTTAACTGCTCATGGGTAGGTACCCAATATCGTAACAATAACAATCCTACCTAAATTAATTTACCTTTTCAGTTCCATCCCAATCAGACTACCAAAATATAATTGTATAGAGCTAAAAAAAATAATAAAATTCGTCCGGAATAACAAAATGTCAAAAAAAATTCCGGGGAATTCCTGAATAAAAATAATGAAAAACAATGTGAAAAAAGGATGGGCTAATAGTGCCAGATCTCAATCTAATTTACAAAGCAGTTATATTAAAGCAGTCTGGTACTAAGAAATAGAGAGACGGATCAGTGGAATAGGTCGGGTAAATAATACACAGTAGTAAATAAATGACCATAGTGATGTAGTATCTGACAAATCTAAAACCCAAGCTTTTGGAGAAAGAACTCACTATTTGAAAAAGAAATTTTTGGGGAAACTGCAAAGCAGTTTGGACCAACTAGGTATAGAACAATATGTCACACTGTACTCTAAGGTAAAGTCAAAATGGGCATATGATCACAAGCAAACTAAGGGAGCATGAAAAGTTTTACCAGTCAGATCTATGGATAAGCAAACAACTTATGGCCACACAAGAGATAGAGAGCATTATGGGAAGTAAAAATAAATATTTTTGATTTCTAAATAATAAATGTTTTGTACAAACAAAACCAATGGAGCTAAGATAAGAAGGAAAGCAGAAAACTTAAGAAACAACTAACAAAAAGTTTCACTGCTATAGGACTCATTTTTCAAATATATAAAGAGCTGAGCCAAATTTATAGCAAAAAAACATCATTCCCCAATTGATAAATGGTCAAAGGATAGAAATGCAGTTTTCAGATGAAGAA
>JAQQSK010011901.1:0-12093 GCA_028658325.1 Potorous gilbertii
AAGGGACCCTGAAACACAGCTCAGTTCTCAGGAATAGGGTTGATCAGGAAAGTCACATGACTCATCCTGATGGTTGTGGGGTCCAAAGCAGATATACATGCTATGATGCAGCAAAAAGCAAGTAGCACAAAATACCATAACCAGAATTACCACCTGTAATTTTCTTTACCCACCCTGCTAGAGTCAAAACCAGTTAAGGACACTAAAGAGATGAAGTGATTATTACTCTTCTACATCCCTTTTTATAGAAAATGCACAGAATTATATTTCCACTTGTTCCTCCTGCCACTCTCTCCTTCATTCTCTTTAAGAAGTAGAATTTCAGGTTAATAAATAATCCTGAGCCTCCTGAAGGCTCTGCAGGAATGTTGTGGAAGAGAGAGTTTGTGTGCTAGACTGTATCACAGTGCATACTACTATAGTGGTAATTATTACTACCACAGTGACAGCTGTCTAAACAAAAACCCACCTAGACAAAGCCCTGAGCTCTAATGCACCCTGTTTCAGTAATCTTCTTTCCCCCAGGAGATTTACACTAGAGATTTGAATGGAGATATATCTTTTTGCAGGTGGCAGCGTAAGTGAACAAAACCTAAATCTAGGGGGAAGGCTCCTTCTACACATGCTCCTCAGGGAAGGTTTCTTTATGAGACATTATGAAAAATTTAATCACAGAAAGTTTTTCATAAATGTTTCCTCACACCAAAGTCATCTGTTCTGGTCTCAAATCTATCAATGAGTGACGGTGATATTTAACCGAAGCATGTGAAGATTTCCCCCAGTAGAACCTCAAAATAAACATGAAAGAAGCTAAAGAGATGAGTAAAACTCTGTATAAAGTAGATTGATGGATCTCTGGAGAAAACTGAATAAGGATAGAAAGGAATGTAAATTTTTCTAAGTGGCATATAGCACATATCCAAAAATTTGCCCTGTATTAGGGCATAAAAACCTCACAGTCCAGAGCAGAAAGCAGAGATATTCAATGCATCATTCTCAGATCATAATTCAATAAAAATTATATGTGTTAAAATGTCATGGAAAGATAGACCAAAAATTAACTGGAAACTAAAAATTCTAATCCTAAGGAGTTGGTTAAAGAACAAACCATAGAAACAATCAACAACTTCATTCAAGAGAATGACAATAATGAGACAACTTACAAAATCTTATGTGATACTACAAAAACCGTTCTTAAGAGAAGTTTTATATCTTTGAATGCCAATATGAAAGAAAGAGAGAAAGAGGAGATCAGTGAATTGGGCACACAACTGAAAAATCTAGAAAAAGGACAAATTGAAAATATCCAAGGAAAGATTAAATTAGAAATACTGAAGACTAAAGGAGACATTAATAAAAGTGAATTAAGAAAACTATTGAGCTAATAAATAAAACTAAGTGTTGGTTTTATGAAAAATATCAATAAAATTGATAAAAACTTTGGCCAATTGGATTTTTTAAAAAAGAAGAAAACCAATGAGGACGAAATTAAAAAATGATTAGAAATTACGTTGCCCAGCTGTATGCCCATCAATTCAACAATCTAAAGGAGATGGATGATTATTTTAAAAAATAAATTGCCCAGATAAACAGAAGAAGAATTTGAATACTTAAATAACCCCAACTCAGAAAAAGAAACTGAACAAGACATCAATGAATTCTCTAGGAGAAAACCTCCATGGCCACATGGATTTACAAGGGAATTCTATAAGACATTTAAAGAACAATTAGTCCCAATACTCTATACCCTATTTGGAAAAATTGAGGAAGGAATCCTTCCAAATTTTATTTATGATGCAAATGTGGTTTTGAGACCTAAACCAGAAAGAGCCAAAACATAAAAAGACCAAATATTATAGACCAATTTCTCTCATGAATAAAGATGCAAAAATTATAAATAAAATACTAGCAAAAAGAATACAGCAAACTATCATGAGAATAACATATTTTGATCAGGTACGATTTATACCAGAATTGCAGGGCTGGTTCAATATTAGGAAAACTACTAGCAATGTTGATCATATCAACAACAAAACTAACAGAAGTAACATGATTATCTCAATAGATGCAGAAAAAGCTTTTGACAAAATACGCCACCCATTCCTATTGAAAACACTGGAAATCATAGGAGTAAATGAAACTTTCCATAAAATAATAAGTAGTATCTAATTAATACCTTCAGCAAGCATTATATGCAATGAATATAAGGTAGATGGATTTCCAATAAGATCAGGGGTGAAACAAGAATGTCCATCATCACCACTATTATTAAATATGATTCTGGAAATGTTTTCTAAAGCAATAAAAGAAGAAAAAGAAACTGAAGGAATTACAATAGGCAAAGAAGAAATTAAGTTATCACTCTTGGCACATGATATGACATTATACTTAGAGAATTCCAGAGATTCAAGTAAAAAACTACTTGAAATAATAAACAACTTCGGAAAACCTGAAGGTTACAAGATAAACCCACAAAATTCTTCTCCATTTCTATATATCACTAACAAAACATAACAGCAAAAGACAGAAAGAGAAATCCATCTAAAGCTGGGGTAAACATTGTAAAATATCGGGAAGTCTACTTGCCAAAACAAACCCAGGGAATATATGAACAGAATGACAAAACACTTTTCTTATGAATAACGTCAGTTCTAAGTAAGTGAAAAAACATCAAATGCTTGTGGGTAGGCCAAGCCAATAAAATAAACATGAAAATTCTATCTAAATTAATTTACTTATTAAGTGCCAGACCAATCAAACTATCAGAAAATTGTTTTCTAGACCTAGAAAAAATAATATCAAAAAATCATCTGGAAGAACAAAAGGTCAAGAATATCAAGGGAACTAATCAAAAGAAATGCGAGGGAAGATGTGCTAACTCCACCAGATAATATACCATAATATAAAGGAACAATTATCAAAACCACTTGTTTCAGGCTAAGAAACAGAAGGGTAGAACAGGGGAATATGCAACTTCTCAAGACACAGTATTCAATGAATATGACATTCTACTGTGTAACAATCCCAAGGACCCCAGCTTCTGGGATAATAACTCACAGTTCAGCAAAAAATACTGGGAAAACTGAAAAACAGTGTGGCAGAAACTAGGCACATCAATGCCTGTACACAAGAATAAAGTCCAAATGGGCACATAGTTTAGGTATAAAAATTGAAACTACAAAGAAATTAGTGTGTCAAGGAGTAGTGTATCAGATTTTTGGAGAGGGGAAACATTTTTGGCTAAACAAGAGATACAAAGCATTATGACATATAAAATGGATCATTTTGGTTAGTTGTAACTGGAAAATTTTTGCACAAGCAAATCTAACACAAGCAAGATAAGGAGGGAAGTAGAAAACTGGGAAAGAATTTTTGTAACTAGTGTCTCTGATAAAGGCCTCATTTCTAAAATGTATAGAGAACTGGGTCAAGTATACAAGAATACAAGTCATTCCCCAGGTGATAGTCAAAGGATATGAACAGGCAGTTTTAAGGGGAAGAAATTAAAACTAGCTATAGTCATATGAAAAAAAGCTCTAAATCTCTATTGATTTGAGAGATACAAAACAGGAAGATGATAAATGTTGGAGAAGATGTGGGAGAGCTGGAACACTAATTCATTGTTGGTGAAATTGTGAGCTAATCCAACCATTCTGGAGAGCAGTTTGGAACAATGCCCAAAGGGCTACAAAAATGGGCATAGAATTTGACCCAGCAAATGACTTCCATGATAGTCATGCTGTGTAAGATTGACTATATTTCCCTCTATCCTATCCTGCCACCACTTCTTTTATTCTCTCTTTTGACCTTGTCCCTCCCCAAGAGTGTTACTTCTAATTGCTCTCTCCTATTGCCCTCCCTTCCATCATACCCGCCATATTCCTTATCCCCTTCTCTTCCAATTTCCTGTACTGAAAGAAAAGTTTTCATACCAACATGAGTGTGCATTTTATTCCTTCCTTGAGCCAAATGTGATGAGAGTAAGCTTCACATTTTCCCTTTCACTTCCTGCCCTGTTTTTCTCCATTGAAAAGTTGTTTTCTTGCCTCTTTTATGAGAAATAATTTGCCAAATTCCTTTTATCCCTTCCCCCTCCCAATATTCTTCTCTCACCCCTTAGTTTTATTCTTTTAAATATGACTCCTTCTTATTCAACTCACCCTGTATTCTCTCTCTCTCTCTCTCTCTCTCTCTCTCTCTCTCTATATATATATATATATATATATATATATATATATATGTATATATATGTATGTATGTGTGTGTGTGCGTACATGCGTGTGTGTGTGTGTGTGTGTGTGTGTGTGTGTGTGTGTGTGTGTAGTCCCACCAACTGCCCAGATACTTAAAAAAGTTTCAGGAGATAGAAATACTGCCTTTCCATGTGGGAATATAAACAGTTCAACTTTAGTAAGGCCCTGATGATTTTTCTTTCCTGTTTACCTTTTCACACTTCTCTTGATTCTTGTTTTGGAAAGTCAAATTCTCTTTTCAACTCTGGTCTTTTCATTAAGAATACTTCAAAGTCCTTTATTTCATTGAAAGATCATTTTACCCCTGAAGCATTATGCTCAGTTTTTCTGGGTGGGTGATTCTTGGATTTAATCTTAGTTCCTTTGACTTCTGGGATACCATATTTCACACCCTTTGATCCCTTAATGTAGAAGCTGCTAGATCTTGTGTTATCCTTATGGTATTTCCACAGTACTGAAACTGTTTCTTTCTAGATGCTTGCAATATATTCTGCTTGACCTGGTAACTCAGGAATGTGGCTACAATGTTGCTACGAGTTTCCCTTTTTGGATTTCTTTCTGGAGGTGATGGGTAAATTCTTTCAATATTTTTTTTTGTCCTCTGGTTCCAGTATATAAGGGCAGTTTTCCTCGATAATTTCATAAATGATGATGTCTAGGCTCTCTTTTTTGTCTTTTTTTTTTACTTTCAGAGAGTCCCATAATGTTTAAATTATCCCCCTAGATCTATTTTCCAGGTCAGTAATTTTTCCAATGAGATATTTCACATTACCTTCCATTTTTTCATTCTTTTGGTTTTGTTTCGTGATGTCTTGGTTTCTCATAATGTCGTTAGTCTCCATTTGTTCCATTCTAATTTCAAAAAATTATTTCCTTCATTGAGCTTTTGAATCTCCTTTCCATTTGGTTAACTCTGCTTTTGAAAGCATTCTTCTCATTATTAGCTTTTTGAACTTCTTTTGCCAATTGAATTGGCCTATTTTTAAAGGTGTTATTTTCTTCAGCATTTTTTGGATCTCCTTTAGCAAATTGTTGACTGACTTCTCATGATTTTTTTTTTTTGCATCTCTCTCATTTCTCTTCCCAATTTTTCCTCCACCTCTCTTACTTGATTTTCAAAATCATTTTTCAGGTCCTCCATGGCTTGAGACCACTGAATATTTATTTTGGATGTCTGGGATACAGAAGCCTTGACTTTTATATCTTTCCCTGATGATAAGTATTCTTTTTCCTCATCCAAAATGATGGAAGAAGATATCTGTTTACCAAGAAAGTAACTTTCTACACTCTCATTTTCCCCCTTTTTTGGGCATTTTCTCAAACAGTTACTTGACTTTTGGATCCTTTTTCAATTCTGGGGTATACTCCGGGGATCTGCAAGATTTCATTTCCTCCAAAGTGGCACAATGAAGCCTCTACACACTTCTGAGAGCAAACAGAAACTTTTTTGCCCAGAATCTGTGAGTAGTAGAGTTTCCTTTCCACAACTGCCTGGACCCCAGTTCCACTAAGCCAGCACTAGGGGCTGAGATTCAGATGAACTGTTCAATTCCCCCAGGACTTAGGCGAGGACAGGGCAACCATTCAGTGTGAGATTAAGATCAGTTGCTCAGGTGGGGACAGGGCTGCCACACAGAGCTCAGTTGCCCTAGCATCTTTACAATGAGGCTTTCCTTCAGTAATGGATGTGGGCTGCTGCCTGCCTTGGGAGCCCTACTAGCTGTTCCCTCTGCTGCTGTCTCCTGATCCCAGAGCTATGGGGACACCCTGCTCTCTTCTCAACCAGCTGAAGAAACCCTCTCCCTGATGTTTGGTTCCTGTAGGTTGAGGAATCCATGCTACTACTGGAGATTCTGTCCCTGGTCTACTCAGTCCTTGTGCCAAGCAGGCCAAGGCTGGGCTGGGCTCTGCTCTGTGATTGGTGCAACAGATATTCTCTTCTGTCATTCAGATAACTCTGGGCTAGAAGTCTCCTGCAATTTGTTGTTCTGTGACTTCTACTTCTCTAGAATTTGTTGAGAGTCTTTTTCACAGGTATTTTATGGGCTACAGAGGAAGAGTTAGTATATGTGCTTCTTTCTACTCCACTATGTTAGCTCTGTTCACCTTTTCCATTCATTTTAATTCTTCTATGCAACATGACTAAGGTGAAAATGTATTTAATAAGAAGGCATGTGTAGTTCCTATATAAGATTGCACTTGGCCTCAGAGTAGGAGGGGGAAGGGACGGGAAAGAAGAAGAGGGAGGTGTCAAAGTCTAAAATATATAGAAATTATTGTAGAAAACTGAAAATATTTAAAATAATTTTTTTAAAAAAGGAAGTATACAGTCAGCTATTACATATGACTTCTGAATAAAACAGCTTTGATTGTAGGGGTCAAGGTTTGATAAACACCTTCTTTAGCATTTGGTAAAATCAGACATCAATTATGACATTTATTTATAACCTATTATAACCTAAGCAACATTTTTATATATCACTATTATCCAAAATTTAAGACATTTGGGGACCAATGCAAAACTCAAGCATTTTCTAAGACAAAGCAAACTGTGAAATTGTACATATGGCCCCCAAATGAAAAGTTTCAGAACAATATACGTGGCCCTGTCAACAACCTACAATTCCCAACATTTTGTGGGGTATCTTTACCACAGACACTTTGTCTTTATCCAGCAGTTTTGAGTTGGTAAATACACTTTCAAAGAGAGAATGTTGGGAACAAAGCCAAGGTGATTACATCAGAGCAGATTCCTTCAATAATATCAAGGGGAAAATGGACACTTACCTCCAGAAACACCACAGTTTCCCTTGTATGAACACTGCCTACCAAGGACCATTTCCAGACAGTTTCACATCTAGGAAAGTGTTGAGTATTGTGCAATACAGTTATAACTGGTTTTGACTAAAGCTCCTCCTTTGTAGGTTTATAGTACTAAAGTTGAAAACTGGGCAAAAGTAAAGAAGTGTAAAGCTCATTTTTCTGGTCAGTTTGTTGCTGAGTGACTCCACATGCCATCATTCAGAGAAAATTTGAGAAATTATCTATTTTATGTGAATTACAAAAATTTTGATTAAAGGGAATGAAGTCATTAAACTATACATCTCACTTCATGAAACCTGAAAAGATGGACTCCAACCAGTTCTGACTGGGAAGGCACTAATGGTAAAGGTACTTACATTTCCTTTGCAAGTTTCCTTCAGTAGCAATATATTTTAGGATTGATCAGAGTCAGCTTCAGTAGTCCTAACTTTTTTAAAATTAATTTACTTTAAACTTAAATGCACAATAAGAAAAGAAGAAGAAACCTAATTGTTGTCTTTCCTTCTTAAAGAGGACCAAAATGACATCGCCATGAAAAATTCAAGTTTCAATGTGTCTCGAGGTGACTGATCAGACCAATATGAGCTCAGAATGCTCTACCACAGACTGGGCACCGATGGTCCCTATGAATATTTGGAGTGGATACTCCAAATTTGCATATCCTACCATTACATTGTGCTGTCTCAAGTCTGCTTTGCTCAGAGAGCGTCACACCCTTTCTGATGTGGGCACACCATGCTGACTGGTCCTGTGCCACTGCCTCTCTTGTCACGCAATCAAATCCAAAGCTCTTGAGAGAGATTCTGAGAGTGTTTCTTTATCACTTTTTATGATTGCTTGCCCCATGTAAGCCATCCATAAAACAGTCTTTTTGGCAAGTGCACATTTTGCATTTGAACAACATGTTCAGCCCATCAGAATTGTGTTCTCTGAAGCACAGTTTGAATGCTTGTCAGTTTAGTTCAAGTAAGTACCTCAGTGCCTTGTAACTTATCCTGCCAGATGATCTTCAGAATCTTTCTAAGACAGTGCTAATGAAAGTGGTTGAGTTTTCTGGCATGGTGCTGGTAGAGTGTCTATGTTTGACAGATATACAACAGTGAAATCAGCACAATGGCTCTGTAAAACTTCGGTTTGGTAGTCAGTCTAATAATACCCCTTCTCTCCTGTACTTGCCTTCAGAACCTCCCAAACACTGAGCTAGCTCTGGCAACGCGTGCAACAATCTCCTTGTCAGTGTGTACCTCATTGGAAAGTACGCTACCAAGTTAAGTGAAATTATCCATAGTGTTCAAAACTTCTCCATTTCTTGTAACCCATGATTCCACGTATGGATCGTGTGGTGGTCATTGATGGAGCACTGGTGCTTTCGTGGGGGTAATTATTAAGTCAAAATTAGCACACGCAGCAGAGAATTGATCTATACTTTGTTGTATCTCAGCTTCAGAGGCTACAATGAGAGCACAATCATCTGTAAACAACAAATCATGGACCAATAATTCCTCCATTTTGGTCTTGGCTTTTAACCTTTTCAAACTGATGCACCAAAAGAGGACAAGCTTACAATTGTGGGAGACTTTAATGTTAGATTAGGCGCAGACCATCAAACTTGGCAGGCAGTCCTGGGGAGGAATGGAGTGGGAAACAGCAATAGCAATGGTCATTTACAGCTGAAGACTTGTACATCACATGATCTCATCACCAACACTATTGTCTGTTTACTTAAATGCAATAAAACTTCATGGCTGCACCCTCACAGTACACATTGGCATCTAACAGACTATGTGATTGTCATAAGACACAGACAAGATGTGAGAGTTATGAAGGCAATGTATGGTGCATTATTTTAAACTTAAACACACAGCAAAAAAAGAAAAAAAAATATTGTAAGCTTAGCTTCTGAAACTTAAATATAAAATGCAAAAAAATAGCGTTGCTATGTGTGCAATAGAATATGAGTGGATTAAAAACATATAGCAAAAACATTGTGTTCTAAGCTGTCCATTTTTTTTTGCCTCTTTGTAAACTTTTTTTGTTCTCTGATGTGCATTTTTTACTTTGTTCTCCTCTCTTCCAGAATGTTTTAATTAAGTATGGACATCCCACACACATATACCTATATATACACATATATGCAAACGCTTACATGCACATACATACAATTAGATATCCATAATCATTCCCCTATATACATATAATCATATACCTTCACATGTATCTATAGAAAACCATACCATAGTTGTATTCCTCTGTTTCTCTGAGGGTGAATAACGTTTTCCTTCATAAGTCCAAGTCTTTGATTATTTCTTTAATTCCACCAGATCATCATGTCCCATATCACAGCAATATTCCAAGCTTATTACTTGGTAATAGTGATTTTAACTAAGCCTAAAACAATATTTATTAATGTGGCTAATGTGTAGAACAGTTTCTCTATTTTTGTCTTTTGATTAAAACTCTTTTACCTTTAATTGTGTTTGAGATCATGATTGCTACCCCTATTTTTTGTCTAATAAATTTTGGTCCTGATCTTTATTTTATGGTTGTGTGTGTGTCTTATTCCTCCTAACTACTCTCCTTCACTTCCATCAACTACCTTGCCTCCTATTACTTAATTTAAAATCGTTCCCTTATCCTATCCCACCCCCCGCAAAATATTTTCCTTATTCTCCCTCCATCTCTTTAACCTTTTTTTATTTCTGAATTTAGAAAACTTTTATGCCTCTCTCTCCACACACACACACAGAGATACATGCACACACACGCACACACGCACACACATGTGCGTGTGCGTGTGTGTGCGTGTATATTTTCCTCTTTAACCCATTCGTGATGAGAGCATGATCCCAGAACTACCAGTCCTCTTCTACCATCTGATTTCTGTCAGTTCTTCCTCTCACAGCTCATTGGTATAAGATAATCACCCTCTTTACCTTATCCTATATTGTTTACTTTTTAGTATCACATCATACCCGTCTTTCTTTTGAACTATCCAATTACCATTAACAATCTTAGATATAAAATTTACATTATAGAGTCCCTTGTAATTAGTCTTTGTTGTGTACCTGATATTTTTCTTTGACCTTGTACATCAAATTTTTTATGGATTTCACATCTTATATTACAGAATCTTGAAAGTCTGGCAACTCAGTGAATGCTCCCCTTTTTTTACATTCATAAGTGTGCTTGACTTTCCTTGGTATCATATTTTCAGAAACAAACTAAGTACTTTTGCTCTTTGATACATGACTTTCCAAGGTTTGACATCTTTTAGTGTAGCCAGTGCTAAGTCTTACGTAATTCTAATTGTGACTCAACCATACTTGAATTTTTTTTCTTCTTGCTCCTAATATTTTCTCCTTCATTTGGGGGTTGTGGAAACTTGATACAATATTCCTTCAGGTTTTCCTTCGAAAATGTCTTTCAGGTAGTGATTGGGGGATTTTTTTCCTATTTCTACTTTCATCTATTGTTCTAATGCTTCACGATAGTTTTCATTCTATTATTTCTTGAATTATTATATCAAGATTTAATTTATTATAGTTTTTGAGTAGCCCAATTTTTCGTATGTTTTCTCTTCTTGATTTGTTCTCCAGATCACAGATTTTCTTATAACATATTTCAGTTTCTCTTCCATTTTTTCCATTCTTTATCACTTGTTTCACTATTTCTTGTTCTCTTTTAACTTCCTTGGCATCCACTAGTTCCATTCTAATTTTCAAGAAATTGCTTTCTTCCTTAATATTCTAGATCTCCTTTTTCATTTGGTTCACTTTCTTTTATAATTCTCTTGTTTATATTAAATTGTTTTTATTTTAAAAACGTTTTCCTTCAATCTTTCTCATTTGACTTTTAAAATATTTTTTAAAGTTTTACTATTAACACTTTGGGTGCAGGTCAACATTTAACATTACTCTTTTGGGGGAGGAGAGACTCTTTTTATTCAATATCCTCCTCTAGTCTTCTCAATTCTCATAGCAACTTTTTACCATAGGATTCTTTCTCCTTGCTCATTTTTTTTTCTTATCTACAGCAGCTTGTTTTTGTAATTAACTCGGTTCCTAGGGGAAGAAGGGATGATTCCTCACATCTCAGATTCTCCACCAGTTCTCCACTCTGGCCTGGAATAGAAATTAAGGACTCCATCCTTCTGCAAATCCATTGCCATTGATATCCTTAACCCACTGCTTCTGTACTCATAGGGGATGTGCTCATTCCTATGCTATGTCCTTCTCACTCAGAGTCCCATGATTGCAGTACAACTGAGCCTGATGTCCCTTATCAGCAGAGGTTCCCTCAATCCTCCCTTGCTCACATGCCCCAAACCCCACACTATCTTGGAGGTGAAAATTGACTTGGGCCAAGGCTACCTCCAAACCCAGCTAGCTCCAAAGCTCACCCCTTGCAGTTTCAAGAGAATTAACCTGAATCTGTTTACATTTCACAAAAACCTACCTTTGGATCTTACCCAGTTATCCCATGAAGAACACTGACCTGCTCCAACTCATGAATGTCACTAAATTGTCTTTGAGGCTATATGTTATCTTGTTTGTGGGGAAACTGGAGAGCTTGGAATTTTCTGATTTACTCCAGTATCTTCCCAGAATTCTCTCCCCAATCCCTCGTTTAGAGAAATGAACATAACACTGTCAAATTGAGTCATAACTTTAATAATTGCTTCTACAAATGGCAGAACCCTTTTTATCACCCTTTATAAGAAATTGATATTTTTATACCAGTTTTCTATGCTGAAAGGCAGTTATACATGTTTGGAGATGATAGTGAGTTTGAATGCTTTAGTGCCACTATGTGCAAAAATAAACACTTATCAGTGTTTATTAAATTAAATTTTAAAAAATCATAGAATATATGTGTTCTCAACATTCATGAGAGAGTAATTCATTGTTTGTGGAAATGTGAACTGATATAGCCATTTTGGAGAGCAATCTGGAGTTATTCCCAATGAAATATTACACTGCCTATTACCCTTTGACCCAGTAATAACATTACTAGATCT